>JXSR01S011581.1:51839-64920 GCA_000969725.1 Ophiothrix spiculata
TGTGTACTTTTTCGAATAAAAAAAAACATATATAATATAGAGAAAATGATAAAAATAGAAAAAGAAAAAACGAAATATTCCCAAAGTGGCTTCATATGATTACCTTTTAAAGAATATTAGCGAAACGTATGCAGTGACTTTGTCACTCTAAACTATTCAACTGTTTATGTTGTAAAGACCCTTTCGATGTTCTTTGTGAACATGCTTAACCACAGGAATCCCATTGTGCAGAAGGAAAATGATACAAGCAGATAAAATCTATAATATCTCTGGTTTGCATCGATAGATTTTCTTGAAATTTTCAACGATGATAAACAAAACTATGAGCTTTAATATGTATAACTTTGAGGTCGCTGGTGTGCCTAACCTCTGAGAAAATAGGCGTCGTTTCCATGCACAATGTTTATTGGGACACCCTGTATTGCTTTTTATTTTTCTTGTTATTGTTTTTGTATATTTGTTTCTTGTAATATATGTATATACATATGGAAATAAAGAATTAGTATCCAAATTAATGTCATTTTAGAAAAAAAATCAAAAACATAGTAAAAATTCCAATAAAATTAGAAACATATATAAATATAAAAAGGAAAAGAAAATTCAAATCAATAAAAAAAAACTGGTGTATACACAATATGGCGGTCCGGCGGCCTACAATTGTGTTGATCTGCACCTGCCCGGATTTATAGGTCAGTGGGCAATGCCGCAATGTTCTATCCAGTTGATAGTGATCAGTGCCCGATGCAGAGCAGCTGATCGGTCTACATGCGCATTGTCCAACGGCAAAGAGTACATGTAAGTAAAATTGTATAACTGTATTTAAAAATAGTTAAAATAGAATTATTTCTTAACTGTTAATAGCTCATGTGTACTTTGTCCTAGCTTACAACTATTGGTAATCATAGTGCTCAGCTTTAGAATTCTTTAAAACCACTTCATCCTGTACACATGTAACTTGTAAGCTTAACCATGTTTCATAACTAGCGTACTTAGATTCTATGGTAGAAAATGTTTTGTTTGCCACTAGTTTGCAGACAAACTTAGTAAGACCGGGTAGAAGCATATACTATGTTTTATGAATGTAACAGTCATCAAAGTGGGTGATTTTGAATGACTGCGTTTTGATGAACTTGATTTATCTTTTTTTTAACCATGTTCAAATTGCCGACTTTTGGGAATTTATCTTGATTGACATTTCATTTGATTGACAAGTTTGTTAGAAATTATTTATTCCAGTTATGCTAATTAGGTTTTGGACATCTTCTTATTCTTTTCTCATGTTAAATTAAGTAGATTTGAAATAGATAATCTTGGTTTTAATGACATGATTTAACCCCACCTGTAACTAATCTCTATTGTTAAAAAGTATGAGGAAGTTAATTTAAAATTCAGTCTCTGAACCGATATGACTGTTTTCATTACCAATGAGAGTTGCCTTTTCTAATTTATATATTGGAAACTTTGTGTAAGAGATGGTCAGTGACAAGTGATAGATTGTGTTAATATTTTAGAGTTTTACTAGTTACTTCCATCTGAGCATCCATCAAGTATAGACCTACATCATCATATTCCATCGTACATCTAAGTTTTTAACAGTGTCTGAGTTATTAAAAAGTAATTTAAAATCTACATTGAGTTTATATATCGTGTTTTCTTTGGATAAACTAGCCGGAGTACCAGTAGTCACGTCGAATAAGTGCCCCCACGGTCAAGTTGTTGAACTATTTATTTCATCTTTAACATCGTTGCCCCTTGGATATTCCCAGACGGTTACATGTATATATGCATCAATATGTTCCGGATAATAAATGCACCGCTGCCTTGCCCTATAATTCGCTTTTTGTTCAGAAAAAGATCTCAGTGCGTAAGCAAAACACAGAGAAAGCTGTAGGAACATGATATTGATTCTAGTTACCTGAGGTGACTTGGAAAATATTTTACATTACCTGAGGTGATCCAGCTACGGCCCGCTATTAACAAGGAACGCCGCATTTTCAATGTATATTGGGCATGTTGGGGACGCATGAGCAGTCATTGGAAAAAATTGCTTTTGATAAAATTTATATTTTTCTATTTTATTTTGTCTGACATACTATCTGAATGTATAGGTTTAACAAGTTTAATTTTTCAACCAAGAAGCATGGGAAGACTTGAAGGAAAAGTCGCTGTTGTCACAGCCGCTGCCCAAGGAATCGGAAGAGCCACTGCAGAGGTAATGGTTCAGTTAACTCTTAAAATTTGGCCACAACCTTATACGGCCAGGCAGCAACCTGGCCACAGCCTTGATTTTCCAAGATGGCGTCCTTAAAGGGACTAGCCTAGACTCCACCTAGAATTTATTAAATATTTATGAAAATGCTCTAAACAAAGCTTAAAAGTATAGCAAAATCCCAAAAAGTGCAAAAAATTACACACAAATGGCTCAAATTGAGAGAGAATTAATTTGCAATAGGGCCTATATCATTCTTTGATGGTGGTGTGTTTCCTAAATCCTAATTGTTGTACCTCAGATGGATTTACTAGATAAAGGATCAAACAAAGCTCATGGAAATAATTTACAACAATTAGGTTAATGAAACTTGATTATTAGTTTCCCGTCACCCGCCCTCATAACGTTTTCAATTTGACCTAAACTTTCATTATTTTCATTAAAAAGTCAATTATATCTGAAAATTGAAATGGAAATAATCAAAATTGAAACTCTCAAAATGTCGGACATCCCCTGCTGATCATAATGAGCAGTATTTCTTAGTTGCAAGGGTAGAGGATGTGCATGGTAAATAATGAAAATTAAAGGATTACCTCATGTTTCTATTGATTGTAAAAATTGCAAATAAAAACAAATTCAAATCTTTTCTCAATCTGTTGCAAAATGTCTGTAATGATGATCTAAGCATTAATACCTGTTTTAAGACTATCTTTTATTAACAATATAGGCAATAACCATGTAAATGAAAGTTTTGACAATAATGAATTTTTCTAAAATAATGAATAATGAAATCATGACCTCACATTGTGACGGGAAACTAATAATCAAGTTTCATTAGCCTTTAAAGAGAAACAATTTCATCAAAAATAATTTGTTTAGCCATCACAAGTTTGAAACAAGATTTTTATCAGTTTTCAAACTAGAAACACTAGGTTATATTAGGCCTACTATAAACATGTTCTATCGATTCAAGTAACAAAATATGCAGATAAAATATTAGTGGGAAGAATCTAGGCCAGTCCCTTTAAGCTTGATAATGCTCCTCTAAATTTAAGTTCAAAACATGTATTGAATATTGAATAATCTTGAGGTGATCAGTCAAGCCTACGGTCACCATCTTGGAAAAATAAGGAGCCCTGTGGTCAGGTTGCGGGTTTCAAATATCTGATTTTCACAAATTTGAGTTTCAATTATTCGAGTTTCAACATTTTGAGTTTCAAAATTTAAATTTTCGAGTTTCAAATTTTAGAATATCAAATTTTGGTGTTTCAAAGTTTGGAGTTTCAAATATCCAAGTTTCAAATTTTTGAGTAGCAAATTTTCAAGTTGCAAGTTCGAGTTTCAAATATCTGAGTTTCAACTATTTGAGTTTTAAATATTCGAGGTTCAAATATTCAAGTTTCAAATATTCGAGTTTCAAATTTTCAAGTTTACGAAGATGCAATTGGACCAATAGGATGCAGTGGCCAATATAAGGTAGGAAAATAATTTTGTGCCAATTACTATTTTCAAAAGCCTGATATAAATAATAATAATAATATTGAATGGCTTATTTTCGGGTGATGCAAGCAAATATTGTACTGGGCCACTGGCTATTTAACAAATATTGTACTCGTGCAATATTTTTTTTAGCTCATACAATTTTTTGTATCACCCTCAAAGCCATTCAATATTATATAATTATTATTTATATTGGGCTTTTGTACAATACTATCTAACTGTGTATTTTACAGAAGTACTAGCAGGATGTATACAATATTCTAAATCTAAGAAATACTGTACAAATCGACGACATTTTTTATGTACCAGGATGCAGACAATATTCTAAAAAATATTGTACACATCCGGGCACATCAAGAACATTTTAGCTGTTCTGAGTTGATCTATTTTCAAATATCTGAATTTTCATATTTTCCAAGATTCAATTTTTTGAGTTTCAAATATTTGAATTTCAAATATCAGAGTTTCAAATTTTCAAGTTTCAAATAGTTTGAGTTTCAAATATTTGAATTTCAAATATCAGAGTTTCAAATTTTCAAGTTTCAAATAGTTTGAGTTTCAAATTTTTGAGTCGCATATTTGAGTTGCAAATACCCAAGTTTCAAAAATTGTGAGTTTCAAATTTTTGAGTTGCAAATTGGAGTTTTAGATATCTCATTTTCAAAAATTTCCGAGTTTCAAATTTGCAAGTTTCAAATTTTACAAGTATCAAATTTTAGAGTTTCAAATATTTGAGTTGCAAATTTTTGAGTTACAAGTGTTCGAGTTGCAAATTTTTGAGTTGCAAGTTTGAGTTTCAATTATCCGAGTTTGAATAATTTGAGTTTAAAATATTAGAGTTTCAAATTTGATGCAATTGGACCAATAGGATGCAGTGACAATATAAGTACCGGTAAGGAAAATAATTTTGTGCCAATAAGGCCTATTATTTTCAAAAGCCTGATAAAACTAATGATAATAATATTGGATGGCTTATTTTCGGGTGATACAAGAAAATATTGTACTCTCTAAAAAAATATTTTTTGTGTCACTCTCAAAGTCATTCAATATTATATAATTATGGTACTGTACTGCCACCTATATCCATAATGGTGTTGTCTTCAATGTTGGCAAATACTTTCAGGTTATATTGTACCATTAACAATTTAAGGTGGCTTAGCACAGATGAGGTGTCAGACACGAGTGAGCTGATATCAGCGGTGTTTGACACAATTTCAAAGTATTTATCCTGGGCTTTTAGCGTACTTTCTGGCGTACTGTATCTTGCGCTTTAATATAACGCGATCTTACAGGTGCGTCATTTTTATATTCACGCACAAGACCATGCGCGTTACTTCTGATGACGCAGGGCTCAAAGCGCACAGTGCTTAAGGTGTTACTCATTGCTAAAAAATGCAAATTTTTTGCTTAATTTTGCTTAATATCTTAAAAACTAAGTCGGTGACCATATTTTTTATTACGTTTTTTTAAAGAACTATATAAGGACCAAAACATATGTGAAAAAGAGAGAAAAAAATTGAGCCGTTTTTTAATTATAAGTGTTTTTGTCCGATTTATTTTGATTTTACCATAGAAGTCAATAGTAAAAAGTGGTGAAACATAGTGTTTTTGAAATGGATTTTTGTCAAAAACTAAGTTGGTGACCCCCATTTTTTATTTCAGAAATGTGATCAGCACATATGAAAACGCCATATATCAACAAATTAGAAAAATAAATAGAGGAATTCTATGTGTGCTAAGCCACCTTAAAAAGACATCCCTATTTTGACCTTATCAAAAAGCTGTGGTTTTATCATATGCTCCTTTTTGTTCTTGGATTTTCTCAGGCTTTTGCGAGAGAGGGAGCCAAAGTTATCGCTACAGACATCAACATGGACAAATTAACAGAATTAAAAGGAAAACCTGGTAAGATATTGATTTGTGGATATCTATATAAAGAAGCTAAATTGTTGGAAGATTTCTTCACTTAATATGTCCCTGCCAAACAAGCGCGTAAGGGATGGGGACTATAAAATGAGCTCCGTCCTTGTGTCCGTGTCTGTGATGAAAATGTTAACCCGAATGTTAACCTACATTTTCTCAAAGACTGAGGGTTGCATATTCCTGAAACTTGGTGTGGTGGGTGGGTGCCCCTTGACTGTCCAAAGACTGAGTTTGTATTTGTTACTGGATCAAAGGTCATTGGGGTCATCAGAAGTCATTAATGGTCATATAAGGTCAAATGGGTAAACCTGTGTCCAAATATTTTCATGCAACTTACTGACAATGACTATTGATACAGGCACACATATATTACATGTTCCTTGCCTTAAGTTAAACTTTTGTACCACTGATTTTGACATTTTACTGGTAATAAATCATCCAATATTTAGCCCACCCACTACTATGTGGTCTACTTTGAGGGTTGTGAAGGACAAAATGATACTCTCAAGGCATATTACTATCCTTCAAGGCATTGAAAAATGGTTTAAACTTAGTGGGTTGTTGTGGAATAAATATTGGATGATTTATTACTGGTGAAATGTCAAAATCAACGGTACAAAAGTTTAAGGCAAGTAACGTGTAATGAGAACCCGCCCAGAGCTCATGTCAAATGTCATCTACAAGTCATTTTTTATGCATTACCACTTAGCTGTATACCATAATTATACAGCTGATTGTGCATCTCCACATTCAGCGGGGACGTATTTTACGCATCACGTATTTTACGCATCACGTAAACCTGTATGAACAAAACATCAAGGTGCAGTATTTTATCTGCTATTAGTAGAATAGCACAATTCTTAAAAACTATGAATGGAGTATTGCCATTGAATGGGAAAATTTTGTTACAAAAGACACAATCCTGCACCTCATTCGAACAAAAGTGTTGAATTGCTGAGATAAGATTTCACAACTCAAAATTCTGTTGTGTATCAACCTACTGGATCATCGAGGTCTAGGTTTAATTTCAGGTAAGTTATGTAATAGTGTACTCTTTTTAAAGGATCAACTCCATCTGTTAAAAGATTATTCATTGGCAACATGCTAGAAAATACCATTCAAGTTATTATCCCTATGGCTGATATAGGTAAGGCAGTAGTGTAATCCTGGGGGGGTACTTATTTTGGATTTTTTTCTAAATTCCAAACAAAAATCAGGAAATTTGCGCCAAATTAACGTAAATTTTCGGAGAAAATTTCAATTTTTGTATAATTTCAACTCAAAATTTGGGGAATTTGGTATATGGATGGGTCCCTTTTTCTTGAAAATTGGTATATACATGGGTAGTACTTCAAATTTCCCAGCAGCACCCCCCCCCCTACCAAAACCAAACTTGAGTACCCCCAGCCCCCGGGAGTGTAATAGTTGGGGGAGACACAGGTCTGGTTTCTATACAGGGTCCGCTCGCCAGTTTGATGGCTGGCTAATTCAACAGCTCAATAGTCCTGAAAGTTTGCTAGTCCGAGTACGTGTAATTCATTTTTTTCCTTCCGTTTCAGTTTTTTGCAAGGACTTTTTTTTGTGTTTAAAAAATTGAAAATGTCTTCTGGAAAATGTCATGACATGAAAAACCTTGGAAGATGACTTACATTATTTTGATATATATGTTAATCGATCAAGTTTCAGATTGGCTTGAAGGCTTTTAAATCAAAAACAAAATCTGTCTCCTTCAACTTACAAATGGTGTCCAAAGTCAATCAGTTTTGGCACAATGGGAAATGTCAAAAGTTGCGTTAGCCTGTTATGGCTACATAAAGCCTTATGATATGCCATATGGACCCTGGATATTGTTTTTCACGCAACAAAACCCAATAAAGCTGTTTTATGTAAGCCTAATTGTCAGGGTAGGGGTTGCGCACCAAAAGTGAAAACAAATTAAACTCGGTGGCATCGCTTTTGAGATAATTAGCATAAACTGGTAAAATGATGGCGCTTTTCAATATTTGTTTTGTCCTTAAAATCTTAACCGAATAACTTTTTTTTTCAATTTCTTTTCTGTAATGTATTTGTACTTATCTTGTGCTTCTATGAGCCACATTTTATCAAAAAATTCAATCAGGAAAGCTGTATTCAAATTTTAGGCGAAAATTTTATTTTCGAAAATTGAAATCCGTTTTTCGGCCGCCATTTTGAAACTGAACAACCGATTTTCATTTTTGTTTGTGTGTGTTTTCTGAGTTGTACTGACATATTCTACACCTGGCCAAAGTTTCAGAGGAAAATTCAACCTGGAACATGGTTTTTAGGGGGGTCCATTTGGACTCCCTCATTAATGCACGAACAGGATTCTAAAACACCTTATGCACTTAAGTGTTAATACGAGCTTTCGGAGTTGGCCCAGGTGATCTCGTACTATAAGGAGTTTCCACTGGGTTTTTTTGGGGGGCAAATATTGACTCAAATTCTTGATCTTAAAATGTCTCAAATTTTGACTAAGAATGAGAGTAAAAGGTAGGTTTATTGTTTTGCATGTCATCTATTGTCTCATAATGGATAAGCGTACATTATGAGAAGATAGATGACAGGCAAAACAATAAATCGTATCTATTATTCTCTAAATGTTCCACACAATTCACAATTGTGTGTAAGATTATGTCCAAAAAGATATTTTTAAGGTGTCTGCATCAGATTTATTTTTGTGATCTATCTTGCTGACCAAGAAATTTGGTATATGACCAAAATTATTACTTTTCAAAGTTGTACTGTAAGCTTGCCAATTCAAGCAAGGAAAATAGAGAAAGGGAAGTAAAACTGATTGCTAAAAAGTGTGCCAACCTTGAAAGGGGCAATTTTGCTGCAATAATCAGCTGATTATTGCTGAATGTATGTGTGTTTCATATCATTTTGCACAGCATCTGACCTATGGAATAAACTTCCTTTGTATATTAAGAACTGTAAATCTCTTAACCAATTCAAAGCTATAGTCTTAAGACACACTTATTCAAACTAGCTTTTGACATTATAATGTTTTTACCATGTATGTATGTTTCTTATTTAGATGTAAATGTTTGTCATATCATGTTATTTTTCTGTTTACAAGCACAATGCGCTTCGAGACTCTTGTGACAGGTGCTTTTAAAAGTACTGTTTTATTATTATTATTATTATTATTAATTCGAGTAAAAGATCAGGTCTTTCTGTACCGGTACGTGACCTATATGTGGTGGGTACTAATTTTGTCCATTGGGAGCAGTGGGAATAGAAGTTTCATGGCTCTGATTCAAGTTATGGTAATGTCACATGGCCTTTGTCACCCTATACATACACGGACCCTATACATGCATGTAGGCCTATGTTACGGAACTGATAGCACTACAAAATACAGAGTTTATATGAAACTATATTTTACAGCCTTATTTATCCTTACAATTCAGGAATTGAAATCCAAAAGCTTGATGTAACAAAGAAGGAAGAGATCTTTGCATTAGCAGCAGAGGTGGAGAAGATTGATATTCTTTTCAATTGTGCTGGGTAAGTTTTATATACCTCATAAACAGATTACTGTCCTCTGATTGGTTAAAAGTGAGGGCTTGGATTTAAATCTAAGCTTCGCTTCGGGCATATTCATGGTTTTGAGATCACCTTGGGAAAATAATTTAAACCATGCCCCTCAAAGCAGTCAATATTTGTATAATATGATATTGTTTGCAATTATTGTAAGCCTGTTTGGCGGTTTGTGATTCTTTAATTATTTTTTGTAAATTTTTATGTTAAAGCCTATAAATATAGCTGTAAAGAAAATGACAGGATAAGTTTTAGGCCAAACAGATCAACCATAGAACATTTAAAGAGCTATAGTTTGCAAAAACAGATAAATGCCATCTCAGTAAATATATATGGGACAATAATCCAAGTTTTATATTAAAAAATACCTTAAAATCATACTTTTTTTTGCAAAAAAAAACAGGAATGTAGAGGGTACATTCCTGTTTTTTGTGAGATATGAGATTGTGATTATCCTCTGAATGAAATGATTTAGCAACTCATTTTGATAGATATTTATATTTGGACATACAAAGGAATTTAAAAAGGGAACCAATACTATGGGATTGACTAGGCACCGTCTTCACTGATACTCGGGTAGAGTACCTCCGAGAGTAGGTTGTGCATGACACTTCATAACAGAAATATATGACTGTATAAGTGGTGTATTTCACACTACATTAATTTTCACGCTCAATTCGCCTTGTGCAAAACTACAATTAATGTATCGCGAAAAGAGGTATGTTTATACCACCACACATTAGAATATCAGAAGCTTGAAAATTAAAGCGTCCAAGATTATTCCAAATAGCTTGAAATTAGCCCTGCGCGAAAATTACTAACTATAGTAAAATATAGATACTGCTGAAATGCATACATGATATTTGTATGCTGTTTGTGCAGCAAGTCAATTTTATTCACTCTGTGCTTGGTAAGTTTAACACACTCTGAACTTTGTTTACAGAAGAAATCCAAAGGTTTAATGAGTCACTGACCCAACTTCATGTGCAGCCAACAGTAGGGAGCTGTGGTTCATCTTTTAAACAATTTGAAACTACATTGTGTGCACTTGTCCCAACTCTTGGGTACCCTAGAAATGCTGGAACATACCTGGTTTTATCTAGGAATTTTACTCTAGCCAAAATGCTTGGATTTTAGGAGAGAATTTCAACCTTGTACCTACCCCGTCAGTGACTTAGTCTGGTGGATTGATGTCTTACATGTGCAATACCCAGCCATCCCTGGATATCCAGGAACATAAATTGATGAGTGCATAATTAAGCATGACGTTACATTTTGTCATCATTCTTTGCACAGGTATGTACAGAACACTCCCTTCCTTGAATGCACAGAGGAGGAGTGGGACAGGACTTTCAACATCAACATTAAATCTATGTACTTCACATGCCAAGCTTTTCTACCAAAGGTAAGCCTGCATGTGGCGGGAGGGGCGGGGAGACATGACATAATGTTTATTTTTAGATCGCATTGAAACCAATGTAAATCTCAATTTTGCTTTTAAGGTACCTTTTGCTTCAAATAATAATAATACGGCTTGGCGTCCAAAGACATTTGCTCGGCCGAGTGACATTCGCTCTTGATATTCGCTCTGACTTATTCGCTGAAACGGAGAGCGAATGTCACTCTCATTGAGTGAACATCGTTTAAATCGATGAAAGCGAATGTCACTGGCGCATGTTGTAGTGCTATGGTTATTAAATAAACAAACCCAAGATCTTCGCTCCAATTCAATCTGGAGTGTAGCGAATGTCGTGAAATGTGTTAAGTGAATGTCGGTTCCCGTTGGAGTTAAATTTTCTTGGTAGGGTGAGTAAATGTCACTCTGGCGAGCGAATGTCTTAGGGCGCCAAGCCTAACTGGTTTTTGTATAGCAATTTTCCATTTAGGTGAAACTGCTCATAATTCGTTGCAGGTAGATCGTCACAATCATTTCACTTGATTTAGGCATTTTGCAGCCTTTTCAAATGCATATTCTATCACAAATGGTCTTAAAGAAAAACTATTATTCCCACACATTTTCAGTCTGTTATTCAGACACTAAATAAGATAATTGTTTAGATAAAACCACCCAAATAAGTGCTTTTAACATGGTTTGAAAAGCCATCCTCCTGAGTGGAAACCACTAATCCCATAAATCCACTTCAACGATGATCAGTTAAATTAGCATATTGTGTTTTCAAGTAGACTGATACAATTGTGCATTGTGTTTGATTGATCAAGTTGATTGATTATATCAATAGAAATATTGATCAGGTTCCTGGGTGTATTTCTGGGTGGCAAAACACTTCAATAAGTGTCTTAATTAGGAACTGAAATTGAGTCAAACCTTATTCAGACCTTTTGTCCTTATTCAGACGTTCAGGGTTACTAGTGTTAGATTGTTATATGTGCCCTTTATGCAGCTTCCCATATCCTGGGTGGGGACAGACTATGATGGACTTATCTGGTGACAGTTTTAAGTACAGGAGGAAGACGGTTGTACCCAGAGAAAAACCTGCGGAAGCGAGTTTGGACTGAAAACCAAATGCACATACTGCACCAGGACTGGAGATCGAACCCACAACAGTCCTGAGCTCAGTGGTGCAAAGCGAGGGAAGTACCCGATTCCCTCAAATTATTTTGTAACATATTTTTAAAACCTTAAATCTGTTGGGGTTATTTAAACAATCCCACTAGTTTTCATAAAATAACATTTAAACTAAGTTATTCCCTTTGTGTGATTATGGACCGTAATTAGTTGATACAAAACAAAACAAAAAACATTGACTAACATCAGTAGCATGTGCGGACCTATAGCATTTTACATCCATTTCATGCTTTTTACATTGTTTTGTGGTAAATTTTAGGCAGATGTAGTAAAATCTTGTGTATAGCTTTCAATTTGACATGATTATCAATTTATGGGAATTTATGTATTTTGAAGGTTTATTAACTCAAACCTGCATATGGTGAAAATGTGATAAAATGTAAATATATTATATGCCGCACATAATTCATGTCCCAAGATATTTATATTTTTATTACTATTTTTACATAGATGGTAGCAGCAGAATCAGGGTCAGTCATCAACATGGCTTCTGTAGTTTCTACTATAAAAGGTATGTACAAACTGGGATTAAACATTGTAGATAGGTGATATGGGCAGATACTTTTACTAACAATAATATATCAATTTTATTAGTAGAAATGGTTATACTGTATGCACCCTTAGCTTTAGAAAGGGTGGGTCTACAAAAATTCAAACATTTTGGTTTGTCAATTGGGTATTCATACACGCTACAGAGTTGTTCATTGCCAATCAACAACTCTGCATCCGATGTGTCAGCGTATTTGTATCACGCTCGGGTGGCTTTAAAAATACGCGGACGCGTGGATGCATCGTTGCTGATTGGCGATGAACAACTCTGTGGCGTGTTTGAATACCTAATTGACAACAATTAGCATTACGCAACGAAAGGCATTTGCTTTCCACTCCTAAATGTTAGTGAAATTGGCCCCTGGTCCAACTCTTAAACCTCTTGGAACATACAGACCTATAAGACTTCAATAAATGTCCAGGCAATGGAAGTTGCATGAGATAGGAATTGGAACTTTTTGACCAATATGTTAACACTATGAGAGTGTTTGCAATATTGGTTTTTACTCATGGAATTATTGTACCTCTTGATTGTCTGGTTGTAGCCATGAGGAAATATTTATACTTCACTTTTGGACATTGGACCATTACACCATGTGGTATTATATTCTATTGTTTGAAATCCAAAGTAAAAATCAATATTTTTAAAAGATCATAAATTATTCACTAGTAAAGTTGTTCACAAGGAGTAATATGCGCAATATCTTACAAAGCAAGTGAAAATATTATTTAGTTTACCACAATAATGT
>JXSR01S011581.1:77808-92065 GCA_000969725.1 Ophiothrix spiculata
ACCTATTTTTCAGCCCGACCCAAACTTTTTTTTTATTGAAATTTTTTTTTTCTTAAAAAATATTGAAAACTTACCGAAAACTACAAAAAAAAAGTTATATTTTTGCTTTTTTCAATATTCAACCCTCAAAATGTTTAGGATGTCCCAAATCACTACAAGAAATATTTGATTGTTTTGATTTGGATGTCACGGGGGAAGTTGTGAAGGCTTGAGCGGCCGAGCGGCCTAGCAGTCCGTGCAAGAGTATTAAAAAAAACAAAAAAAACAAAAACTTGCCTGACCGACCCTCTCTGAAAAAAGCTGTGGAGGGCAACCAAAGATTTTTTTTTGGCCTTATTAATAAAAACATCCAGGAAATTGTGCAATTTTACTTGCAGGGTGCACTATCCTAATAACTGCTCCTATTCTAAAAAAAAAAAGGGTCACTTAACGGCTTGTATCTCTGTTATTAAAGATTCGATCATTCTAGAATAAACTGTATTTTGTAGCTCTTGGAAAAACTTTTGAGAAATTGTCAAGTAAACAACATGTTGGCCGGCTTGTTTTTGAGATAAATTAGCCGCGATTGTGTGTTGCGTTTGACAGCCTGTCATAAAATAGCGCGGTTTGATTGAGTATTTCTAGAGACATATCGATTTTTTCAATTCATAATGTCATTATAGAATGTCCTGTGGTGCTGATTTTTTCTACACATTCGAATAAAAAAAAAAAAGAGTCCATATTAGTTTTATATAAACATTATATTAAGGCCTAGTTAAAACTCCCTGTAAATTTGCCACTAGCGTCACAACATGCAACGATTTGCAATTGTGCGACCTTCCATTCAGATCCCATTACCAGTACATTTTGATTTCAGCTAAATTTTAAACGCATCTTTAATAATGCCAGGTTAGCACCAAAACAATCAAAATT
This sequence comes from Ophiothrix spiculata, assembly GCA_000969725.1. Lineage (NCBI taxonomy): Eukaryota > Metazoa > Echinodermata > Ophiuroidea > Amphilepidida > Ophiotrichidae > Ophiothrix > Ophiothrix spiculata. The sequence continues at coordinate 78,721 of JXSR01S011581.1, forward strand.
AAAGGACTTATCCATGACCTTCCAAAATTTTGAAAAAGTCTACAGAATCAATAATTTGTACCTACATGTACTGAATAGCCCAAATTTATTCAAAAGTCAGAAATCAATGTAATTAATTAATTAATGTGCCAATTATTATAGGTATCAGATATGTGACCCATCATATTCAAAGATACAAGTTTCCAGTAGTTGTTGGTATAAGCTTGTTTATTCCTATTCATACCAAATTTGTGAACATGACTGTGAGAAAAAATGTGGATGCTCTTGCTTGCTTAATCATGTCAAGTTGTGTCCTTGAACTGTGATGGATCTCCATAGCTTTCTGTCCTTTGTAGCCGTCTGGAAGTCCGATGCCTGACGTCCAGTGTCTTGCTTCAACACTTCTGTGTAGGTCAGGTTGGGCTTTCCAGGTCTCCTCTTCCCATGTTTCGGATTCCAATGCACAAGATTGGATACTGGTTCATCCACACTCCTTGAACAGTGGCCGGCAAAGCGAACTCTTCTTTGTCTGATTTTGTCAGAGAGTTTCGGTAGTTTGCCGTACAGATCTTTATTGGTTGTGTGCTGTTGCCAATGCACATTGAGAATAGTTCTTAATTAGCATCCTTGTGTATGTTCCATTGAGGCTCTTGGCTAGCTTTGCAAATACAGTCCATGCTTCACTGCCGTAGAGAAGGACAAATTCTACTGTGGCTGTAAACATACGCATTGAAGTTCTTAGGGAGCTATGCTCAGTTAGGCCTAAACAATTGTCTTTGATAAGTGAATTTACAGGTAGCACTTGAAAACTAGCAATGTGCATATCTTATGTTTGATTTCAACTTAATTCAGCAGACTTGGTCTTGAGGTTGTACTTTTTGAATTATCTAAAAATTAGAGAAACTGCTGATTATAATGTTTGTCTCGTCTGAAAATTTTCAGGAAGATACCACTTTCTGTCCATTTGCCGCTGTCTGCGATTCTTGTTCCAACCTAATTTTGGAGTCTTTGGCCAATGTTTAAGATACGGTCAGTTGGCAAGGCTGAGTTGCAAATGCAATTCCACAAAATATGCTAATTAATTACACCTATGTATTAGGCCTGGGACTTTCGAGGTAATTTGCTAGGTGGATACCTGGATACCATATTGATAATTGAGCATCTACAATGTTAGAACGGGAAGTTTGACGGGTCTATGGTACGACCATACGATGTCTCAATTACCATGATTACATGAAAAATTTGGATTTTTCACCCGCTTGTGGAGCACGCTAAAAATCCCATGATTTTATTGTCCAGTTTGGGTGATCAGTTTGCAGATTTTGTACCTGGGTAAGCTCATGACGGCGGTAACCCAAGTTTTAGTCCCAGGGCCTACTATGTATGCATATTCTTGTCTGCAACATATCTCCAGATTGAGGCTGCAATAATGATACTTGTATATTGATCAATCCACCACAATGTATGGATAATATCTAAAGTTATGATAGAATCAGATATGTTTTAATAATGCAAACTATGTTTTTACCATGTAATCTAACATTGCGCTTTTGTTTTTGTTTTTACAGTCTTCTCTATGCACTGGGTCTGTGTATAAAGTGGATGGCGGCTGGACAAATTGAGATGGATGATGGATAAATGGCTGTTACCCATCTACATACAAAAGTCTGGGATGCTCTTCAAAGATTTTGCCGTAAAACTGATGAACTAACAGATATCCTTGTAATTAAAGATCCCTGGACTAAACCTTGACATTGATGAATGATCAATTGGTGAACTGAAGCTGAATGGTGAATTAACAAATGGATTTATATAGATGGCTCACCTAGCTGTCAGCTTGTTCTTAATTTTTTAAATTTTTACCCTATGGCTCCCTACTTTTTGCACCTGGTGAGACAGAAAAATAAGACTAAGCGACGGTATTTGTACCCAGTACAGCGCCCAGGTCTTACCGTGTACATGTTGTGTCTCTTTTATGAGTCCATATTTATGACGAAAATGATTGGAAACAAATATTTTTGGAAAAACAATACATATTCATCAGAAGAAAATCAAACAGGTTATTCTTTTATTGATAAAGTCTTGATTTCCAAATCAAAATGTTCTGGAATATTGTATGCAATTTGGAAAAAGGAAATTTTGAAGACAAGTAGCTGCTTTTTTTCAGATTTCTGGCTCCTGGTCCTTGTCCGCTTGCCTAGCTGTATCTTATATCTTCTGTTTGGGATGTTCTTCCATGGGTTAGTTAACCCAGGCTTTATAAAATCAAACTTATTAGTTCACGACTGTGAACCATCTCTATTTCAAGAATGAATAAGGAATAAAGTTATTCCTGGAATAAACTTTGTGAATACAGGCCAAAAGGTTTAGCTTTAAAATTACACCAAAGCTCATACCACACAGGGTTTAGAAATAATAGCATATTATGCTCGCATTAGGTATGGCAAAATGTAACGCCACCACCTTCTTTGTTTTTTTATGATGCCTGTGGTCGATTTCACTAACATTACGATGCATAGCTTACAAAGGGTTCAGCTCGTAACTACAACTAGACTTCGCAAAGATGTGAAAACCCTTCGTAAGTGTTCACCGCATCGTAAGGTAGGCTATATTATATATGAATTATGCATTTGAAAAATCGAACCCTTTGTTAACATTGCATGGGGTCAAGAGATGGTCGTAGCTAATGATGGGTTTTGGTCTTTCGACGGGTCAACGACGCATTTTGACGTTGGTGAAATCGACCCCAGGCCAGTTTTGACAAAAAGTGACCCTTAACATTTACTTTTAGATTCTTAAAAGTTAATTGCTTCCAAGTTTTACTTAACCCTTTGAACTCTGGCCATTAATGCCACATGTATCTGTACCGCTAATCTAGGCTAACCTGAAAGTTTAAAAACACAATATAATCCATAAGCTTACGTTAAATTTATTTCCCTTGCTTTACTTGCTCATTTACAGTAGTCTCAATTGTGTCAATAACCAGCATTCACAAAAGAATCCTTATTTATATGTCGTCCAACATATTTGACATTTACATTGTAGTCTATGGGCAATCCACGTTTGTTGATATTGTGATCAAATTTACGAAAATAACCCGAAAAGGAATTTTTCACCTCTGTCGAGTAAATAATAGCAAAACGACCAATCAACCATGGGTCTTAAGCTTCAACGATGTCTTCCGATATAAATAAAACCATTGGAAATTTTAACTACCCATGCCTGTTGACAACTAGACACATATTAAGTTTCTGACATGTGACCTAAAAGCCGGTAAACCGGCTCATTGGGTATACAGTACTTGTACATGGGCTCGTCGGGTTCAAAGGCTTAAGCTAATTTGTTAGACTTTACAGAAAATGCCACCAAAAATGTGATTCTGCTTCTGGGAAAATGTACTTAATATATAATACTTAATGTATATAAATTTCATTTTCAGTGGCTTAATTACAGAGCAAATATGATGGGTTGACATAAACGTCAATCCATTGATTTAAAGATTATTGCACCTTCTATGATAGGTAAATAGGTTTTAATATGAAAAAAAATCACTTTTAATACTGTCCAAATAAAATGTTATAAATTGTTATGTAAGAAATGTAAATATTAAGATTTATTTTTGTAATTGTTTTTACAAATCATGAGATGTAGTATGATTTTGAAAAAAAAATGTTGTGGCCAGTACTAATACTTATAGGAAGTCAAAAACCAGGCTCTGAAAAAACGTCAATTTCTCAGCAAGGAACTTTACATTACTGCTATTCTTGAATGTATATTTCCCTCCGAAGAGTAAATTTCCTGGCAAGGGACATGCCAAATTGCCTTCCAATGATGGTCAAAAACAATGATTTGATAATTAATTGCAGAAATTCAAGAATAATTTGTCATTTTTATGCGTGAAAGTTATTGCTGTAAGAGCTGCCGCTTGTGATATTTGTGGAACAGAATTTATGTTATGGACCTGAAAAACCATTTCACTGGTACAAGACTTGATCGATGTAAGGTATAATGAATAACACAAATTTATGATAAATGACAGTTTTTGCACCTATGATAGTTTTTTCACTCAAATGACAAGTTGACTCGTACAGATTATAATTTGTGTATTGGTTTTAATTGACAGGGTTGACTAATGGTATTGAATAAAGGTAATATGAAACAAAATGATTGTCAGTTATTTCATGTTGGTCAATCATTGTGGTGTTATCGAGAGTGTCATTGTAGATTACTCAAACAGTTCCCAAACCAAGGCAAAATGTAATTTTAAGATCTATAATTCATTTTGTTCCTACTTTTTGCAAGATTTTTCATTAAAATGACTATCGTTTCAACACAATTGTCACCAGCATATGAAATGCTACATTGAGGGAACACCTATTAATTATGTCAATGTTTATTTCCAGTCGTACTTAATTACCGCATCTCACAGAAAAGAAAAATATTTACAAGAACCTCGTGTTTTCTTGTCTATTATACCAAACATGATGAAATGATTTGTTTGGCTAATTATTAAAAGGGGCTGGCCTAGATTCTTACCACTACTTCTCTAACAAAATATTTTTTCATGAATTGATAGAACCCCATTTCTTTTTTTAATATTCTACCAGTAACTTTCTCACTCAATTTGAGCCATTTCTGTTTAAAGTTTTGTTCTATTTTGGATTTCACTACACTTTAAAGGAGCTTGGTCAGATTTCTCAAAATGTACTTGTCAATGATATATGAAAGATATCACTCAATAGGTCTAATTTTCAAATTTCAGCTAAAATGATCAAACTGTTTTGATTTATGGACAACTTTGTATTTCAGAGCTTGCTATATGTTACTGTGTAAAATTAATTATGGTTACTATATTTAGACACATTTTCATACATATCTGCAAAACAAAACATAACTCAGCCGTGAAATTTCACATGGGTCATGAGAAAAATATTAGCAACATTTTGGTACCAAAATCTCAAAAAGTTTGAAAAAAAGTTGAGGCAACCGGACCAATTAAGGCTTTATTTAGAGCATTTCCATAAGTTTTTAATTCTAAGTGGAATCTAGTCTAGTCCCTTTAATTTCTATGAAAAAACGTGTGAAAACAGTATTTTTTATTCCTATGCCTGTGATGGCCAAACAAATTATTTATGATTGAATTGTTTCTCTTTTAATATATATTAAATAATGTTTAAAAGCTTGGATTGAACTTTTATTGGTAAATCCATCTGACGGTTCAGATAAGAGAAGATCGTGTGTATCCCATCATGCATTGCTTCCTATGGAAAATTTTGTACAAGGAGTCATGTGTGTAGTTTGTGATAAAACATGCCCCAAATGCAAGATTACAACAATTTACTTGGATTTATGAATACTGGTATTTCATCACTAACTACACACATGATTTCCTTACAAACAATTCCGTAGGAAGCAATGCATGATGGGATACACAATATCTAAAGGCTTTGACACACATTACCGTATAGAGCAAAACTTACGCTTAACATTCTTTATCCCACTATTGTTCTGTTTTATGCATTGTTGTTCGTCATATGTTCGTTACAAGTATGTTCAATACGTTATCCATACGGTCGGTCCGTTATGTATACGTTTAATTCGTTATTCATAGGCATACCTGTCAACATTTTCAAATTCTGATGTGGGAGACATCTGTTATCGTTTACGGGCAACTGACATATGAAGCTATATGAGGCCCAAAAGGTACACCCAAAAAAAATTACATAGCTTTTGAAAACTGAAAAAGGACAAAAAGGGTCTCCAAAGCGCACATACGACTCATTTTCAATCTCTTGACAAAATGTACCTTTTACGCAGTCTGTTATAAACGCTAGCGGAACATCGCGGTAGAATGTTTTTTCCAATGCGGAAGATATCGGGAGATTTTTTTTAAAGCGGGAGATATGGCTACCTGATCGGGAGATCGGGAGGGCTGCATAACATCGGGAGACTTTACAGGTGTGCATACGGTGGTGGTCCGTTTAGCACACGTTCAATATGTGAAACTTTTGTACGTTTTGCTCTATACGGTGATGTCTGACAGAGCCTTTATCTTGGTACAGATTTAGGATTTAAAAAACACATAGTCACACCACCATCTCAGAATGATATACTTACAAGATGGTTTGCGAACAAGTAGTCTCGCCTGTGTTAAAAACCGCCTACTTTTTTGATCGCCTAGTTCATTGTCCATCAAAATTTGTTATTTTGTCAAAAAAAATGAAAAAAATGGACGATTAATTTTGACTAATGTAATGTGTTTATATGCAATTAAATTGAGAAATAAATTTCAAACATACATTTATTCTGGCAAAAAAAAGCGGGGGAAAATCATTTTGAGTAACAAAATGTATTTTTATGATGGCCAAATATTTAATTAAAAATATATTTCAACAAACAAACTTTTATTCTGGGCAGTTGTTTGGGAACAAGTGAGTAACATGATTTATTTTTATTACGGCCAAAAAAAATGAAACATTAAATAAAACAATGCATTTCAACAAACATAACTTTTTATTCTGGTCATAAAGTGAAAAATATGAAACAAATTTTGAGTAGCATAATTTATTACTATTAGAGCCAAAAAAGTGACAAATTTGTAGAGTCATTTTCAGAGGTTCACTGACCATTTTTAGCATACCAAAGTTTCTCAGTTGATTTAGCAAATAAGTGGTATTTAAAAAAAAAATGAGCTCCTATGCACCTCACCAAAATGGCGGGAAAGTTGTAATTTTACACGTTTTTCAAAATGGCCGCCACCGCCATCTTGGAAAACTAATAACTTTTATATTTCTTGAATTTGATAGCCAAAAATGACAATTGAGGTGTCAATTCCCACTAATTTTGGTATGAGAAACACAATGGGAGGACAAAATTTATGATTTAGAGTCACCTTGACCTCGAAATCCAAAATGGCCGCCAAAGTAGCATATTTGAAATTGAAAATTGACAAAAATATCCTTTAAAATGCAAATTATCATAAATAATCAACAGTAAATGACATGTAGGGCTAAAACAAGATCATTTGTCCCCTAATTATAGTGTTAACATGTTTAAAATTCAAAATGTCGCCTATACTGAGATCCAAAATGGCTGCCAAATACGTTTTAATTCGCTAAAAATGGGTTAATGGACTTTATAACAGCATCTATCACACTATATGTTCAAAATATTTGATAGCAAATGACTGAGTGTTACAACAGATATGTTTGTCCCCATATTAGTCTATTAACAAGCTTAAAATTCTAAATGGCGCCTTTACTGAGATCCAAAATGGCCGCCAAATTATGCTTTAATGTGCTAAAAATGGGTTAAAGAACTTAAAAATAGCATCAAACACACTGTATGTTAAAAATATTTGATAGCAAATGACTATGAGAGTTGCAACTGATGTATTTGTCCCCACATTAGGCTATTAACAAGCTGAAAATTCAAAAATGGCACCTATACTGAGATCCAATATGGCCGCCAAAGTATGTTTTAATGTGCTAAAATGGGTTAATGAACTTTAAAACAGCATCAAACACACTATATGTTCAAAATATTCGATAGCAAATGACTTTGAGAGTTACAACAGATATATTTGTCCCCACATTAGGCTGTTAACAAGCTTAAAATTCAGAATAATGCCTGTACTGAGATCCAAAATGGCTGCCAAAATACGTTTTTAATGCGCTAAAAATGGTTTAATGGACTTTAAAAAAACAGCATCAAACACACTATATGTTCAAAATAGTTGATAGCAAATGACTTTGAGAGTTACAACAGATATATTTGTCCCCAAAATAGGCTGATATAAAGCTTAAATTCAAAATGATGCCTGTGCTGAGATCCAAAATGGCCGTCAAAATATGTTTTTAATGCGCTAAAATGGGTTAATGAACTTTTAAACAGCATCAAACACACTATATGTTCAAAATATTCGATAGCAAATGACTTTCAGAGTTACAATAGATATATTTGTCCCCAAATTAGGCTGTTAACAAGCTTAAAATTCAAAATAGCGCCTATGCTGAGATCCGATATGGCAGCCAAAATATGTTTTAGTGCGTTAAACATGAGTTAAAAGACTTTAACACAGTATCAAACATCCTATATGTTCAAAATATTTGATAGCAAATGACTTTGAGAGTTACAAGAAAAATATATTTGTCCCCAAATTAGGCTGTTTACATTTCTAAATGGCCCCTATATTGAGATCCAAAATGGCCGCCAAAATACGTTTTAATGCGCTAAAAACGGAATAAAGGACATTAAAACAGTATAGAACATCCTATATTTTTCAAAATACTTGATAGCAAGTGTTTTTTAAGAGTAACAACGGATATATTTTCCCCAAAATTAGGCTGTTAACATGTTTAAAATCCAAAATATAGTGTTTTTAAACCATTTTCCGTCAAATATTTTGAAAAATATAGTGTGTTTGATACTGTTTTAAAGTCCTTGAACCTATTTAAGCGCATTAAAACATATTTTGGCAGCCATTTTGGATCTCATTACAGGTGCCATTTTGAATTATAAGCTTGTAAACAGCCTAATGTTGGGACAAACATATCTGTTGTAACACTCAAATTCATTTGCTATCAAATAATTTGAACATATAGGATGTTTGATGGTGTTTTAAAGTCCTTTAACCCATTTTAGCGCATTAAAACATAATTTGTCGGCCATTTTGGATCTCAGTAAAGGCGTTATTTTGAATTTTCAGCTTGATAATAGCCTAATGTGGGGACAAATATATCAGTTGCAACTCTCATAGTCATTTGCTATCAAATATTTTGAACATACAGTGTGTTTGAAGCTATTTTAAAGTTCTTTAACCCATTTTTAGCACATTAAAGCATAATTTGGCGGCCATTTTGGATCTCAGTACAGGCGCCATTTTGAATTTTAAGCTTGATTTCTGTGTAGATTATTTCATTTTATTTTATTCTATTTACTTTATTCTATTCTATTTTTTTTCTTTTTTTAATTTTATTTTACTTTTTGTTTTTAGTTTACTACATATTTTGTAGGCTCGCATGCCCAGCATTTACAAAAGTTTTAAAGTCTAAGTGGATTCAAGGCTAGTTCCTTTAATATTGCAATGCCAATGACAACAGCGCTAAATGATTCAAACATCGTCCCCGTTGGTTGTTTTATTACTTCACAACAACTATACTTAATGAATTGCAGAACTTATGTAATCTGAGGGTTGTTTAAAATTGACAAATTATCTACATGACATGTCCAACATGTCCAAGGAAAACTGCTTTACAAAATGTACATTAAATCTAGAATTAGCATGTTTCTAAAAATGGCTCTAAGGTTAGAGTACTATCCTGGGTCCTCCGTTCAGCGACATCCTTGAGGAAACAAAATCTTTAAAAAATATTTGTTCACAAAAATTAAAAATGGATAAAAAATTGGCAAAAACTGGTGTATAAGGGTAGACTCACCATTCATTTTTATCAAAGTCATTTGAACTCATATTATATAACAAAGAATATTCATTTCATCGTTTTGGGTTAAGTGGACTTGCTAATATATTTGTTTCTTTGTTCATTTTTTGTTTTGTTTGATTTAATTTTATTTATAAAGTAAAAACCCCGAGTTAATGCTCCTAGCCACGACAAACATATGAATTGCTTATCTGCTTGAATTCAAAGTTATTAAGAACTTTAAAAAAATAGAAAGTACACATGAACAAAAACCATTAATGCAATAAGGTAAAATTAAATACATGTCTCTTTTGACAAAATAACACGACATCAGAAAATCATTACTAACTTTTTATTGAAACAGCTCGACTATAAAAAGGCCTTTTCCCCAATTATGAGCGACAAATACTTGTTGTTTCCATTTGATAGTGAAAAAAAGGTAGATAACTCTAGATGTAAAAAATGTTTCAGAAAAAGAAAAAGATTTAATCATCTGATTTGTCATGCATTTTATGTAAACTCGTGATGCTTATTTGATAAAATTTCAACATTGTTGACCAATTGTCAGCAAACTATCATTTGAAAGTCCTTGAAGGTTAAATTAACCACCTTATCTGTAAAATAATGCGCGTAATGCAAGAGAAGTCGTTTTGATTAAAATGCTTTTTTCTGTAAGTAATAACGTCGCTTAACAAATAAACTTAACCATGCAGATTTTTATTGCATTAAGATAAAGCGACGCATTTTGTAAGGACGTGCACAAGCAAGCAGAGAAATTTTCGCGAATTTTAGGGTTAATCGGTACAAATTGATAGTCAATAAAAACGGTGTCGATTGAATACCATACCCTGATTATGAATATCGTTCTTTCAGTCTTATTTGAATTGGTTTCATATCCATAGCATTTTGTTTGATGCTTTAACTTTCAAGCCACATATTATTTTGAATAGTATTTATTTTACTCGTGGATGCCAGCGAATGATGCCTGACTTTTCCCAATGAAATAAAATCCACATTTTAGTTTGGACACTATAGTGATGAAAATCGTCTGTTGACTTGAAGTGTTTGGTTTTCTATCGACTCTACTACGTTGAGTTTAGCAAACATGACTAACCTGCATCAAATTCTGATGCCATTGTTGCTTTTTCTGAGATATTTTTCACAAGGGACTATTCCTGAATCAATCTGTCAAGTGCATTCAAAGCATGGTGATTTGGTGCTTGCAGGCCTGTTTCCTTTCCGGCGAAGTGGCCAAGAATTCTGTAACCCGGGAACAACGTTTTGGGGATTACAACTTTCAGAGGCTATGATTTGGGCAATACAGGAAGTTAACAACCGTGACGATCTTTTGCCGAATTTGACTATTGGGTATGAGATACGCGATGACTGTCGCACCGAAGATTCTGCTCTTTTAAGTTCCTTGAGCTTCTTCACGGACACGTGTCATCCGTACCAAAACAAATCTACCGCCAATTTTGTTGGTATTATCGGAGGCGCATTTAGCTCTACAAGCTTATTTATTTCAAAAGTCGCAAATATTTACAAAATTCCATTTATATCATTTTCAGCCACCAGCGACGAGTTAAGCGACAAAGAAAGATTTCCCTATTTTCTGCGTACTTTGCCTCCAGACCGATACCAAGTGGGTGTTTTTATGGACATCATTATACGATATAACTGGAAATACATTGCGTTGATCTACTCGGCTGATACTTATGGAATTAATGGCGCCAGGCAGATTAAATATTTAGCAGAAGAACATGATGTCTGCTTGGCAATGTCCCAAGCTGTTCAACCTCACGCGCCACAAAATGAAATCAATGAGGTGATTGACAAATTAGCAAGAGTTCCCAAAGTTAAAGTTGTGATCATCTTTTCGCTCGATGCTGTAGCAGATAATCTCTTGAAAACAATTTATGTAAGAGATCTGGATTGGCAAATCACATGGATAGCGAGTGATGGGTGGGGCTATGAAAGTGAACTGCATGAATGGTCTAGCCTATTGGTTGGTAGTTTCTTTATCAGATTTCGCCGACCATTAGCACCCGCGTATGAAGACTACTTCGGTGCTTTAGATCCTAACGTCCATACAGGCAGTCCGTGGTACAATGAATATTGGCAAGACTGGAAAGCCGAGAAGAAGTGTGATAACATTACACAATGCCCATTGGGTGAAGCAGCCAAAGGCGGCCCAGTCATTGATGCTGTCAATGCTTTTGCACACAGTTTACATAATATGTATACAGACAGTTGCGCCCAAGGTACATGTCTTTCTCCAGATGGCTTCACAGGACCGACTCTCCTCAAATATTTACATAATGTTAAATTCAATGCATCAGCTGGCCCGATGGAGTTTGACGAATTCGGAGACACACTCGGTATATTCGTCATCCAAAACCTACATAAGACTACGTCTGGTTACAAACTCGTAGATGCCGGATTTTGGGATCAAAAAGCGGGTCAAATCCCATTGATTATAGATAGTAGTAATGTTCAATTTATTAATGGCATCAAGGAACCTCCGTTTTCTCTTTGTCGTGAAAAATGCAAACTTGGACACATCGTGGTGCCACTTGAAGCAAAATGTTGTTACGGATGTCAGAAATGCCCGAATAATGCAATTGTTGTTAATGGTGCATCTTGCAAAACATGCAATGCAACGCATTGGCCAAATGAGAATTTCACAATTTGCCAGCCGATAGAGCCAGCTTTGGTGTCCTTTAAAGACCCTATAATCTTAACAATTTTATTATTGAGCATTTTGGGATTCTGCCTTTGCGTCTTCACAGCAAGCGGACTCTGGGTGTATCATGAGCATCCTTTGATAAAAGCAACTAGTCGTGAGTTAAGTGCCGTCAACATTGTCGGATTGCATATTGCATTTGCAGGCGTTTTTCCGTTGCTAATGAAGCCTAGCAAAGTCTCATGCATGTTTTCGGAAGCGTTCATTACCTTGGCGTTCAATATGATGTTTGCGCCAACGTTTTTGAAAGTTACCCGGATTTACCGCATATTCCGGGCTGGCAAGAAATCGGCACAACGACCAAGATTCATTGGGCCTCAAGATCAGCTGGGAATCGTATGCTGTCTCATTGGGATACAGGTAAGATGGGATTTATTTTATTTTATTTTATTTTGTTTTGTTTTGTTTTGTTTTGTTTTGTTTTGGATTGTTTTGTTTTGTTTTGTTTTGTTTTATTTATTGACGGTATACAAATAGCCGACTACCAACACATGCTTAAGGCTTTACAAATAGCAAAATACTTATTATATAATAAGAGCCTACAACAAGTGCAAACTATATAAATTATGTGAAGTAAATAAATCTACTGGATGAATGAAAACATGCATCTTCATATAAGAGTAAGCTATGTTTATACCATGATCATGATGATAAATACCAGAAACAGTCAATCGCCTGGAAAATTGTTGAGCTGGTTTAATGATAATTGGGATGGTAGTTTTTTGAAAGCTCTCAGTTTTACATCATTGTTGGGAGAGTCTGTTTCTCGGATGGAGATTATAGTCAACGGATCTCTGCATGGGAAGCAGGTGCCGATGCCTTTCTGGACTTGCTGCCCAAATGTCAGAACTAATTAATTCCTACGATCAGCAAGACTGGTAAGTTTGAGGTCATGAAGGATGAGTTCTTTTTAAGCTAGCAACAACATGCTTAGATAAATTACGAGCAAACCCACCAGAGATCATAACGTTTCCAACAGCCCTCTGTGCTCTCGACGGAGCAATCGAGATTAAATGTTAGGCTATTGAACAAGGACATGACCAATTGCAGAGCAGATAACCAACACGTTCATAAACTAGTGGCATTGCCTCATTAGACCACACGACACTTCATAGAGCTCCCGTAGTTATTTAAAAATACAAATGTGATGACCGTCCAGCTCGAAGCAGGCGGGATGTCGGCCCCTGGTCATTTTCTCTTTTTT
>JXSR01S011581.1:95569-106869 GCA_000969725.1 Ophiothrix spiculata
AAAATAATGTACGCCCATCCATTATGAGACGATAGATGACAGGCAAAACAAGAGATCTTATCATTTATTCTCTAAATGTATGCAGGTGTTGTAACAATATTATACTTAAAAACATCCTACGAATACCAAGAAAACAACAATACCTGTTGAAACAAAGTAGCTAGGCGAAACTCATTTCTGTAATTTACTTGTCATACTCAATCGTTTGGGTATAATTTACAATTAGACCCACGTTACCATAGCAATTTGCACTAAATGGAAATTTTGGCTCGTAGAATGAAAGATTAAATTGTCAATTTAAGATTTAGCAAACATAGTTTTAGGTTTGTGTGTGTTATTTGACAACACAATAACCGTTTTAATATAGGCCGAGTAAAAAAATAAATATGTTTCTCGTCCCCTCTCGCATCGTTTTTTAAGGATTTTGAAAACGATTTTTATTTTTTATATTTCATGCATAACTTATTTGTAAAAGTGTTTGAAAAGTTTAAGTCTGAACAATAGATTTGCTTCAATTCAATAAGCATTTTAAAGCATATTTTGTTTTGATCAACCCTCCAGTATGTCCAAAACTTGCAAATAAAAAAAGGCCTCCTCCTCTCCCAATAACACATCTGGTATCGATACACTGGGTGAGAATTAGCCATTAATGGGCGATTTTGCATTGCCATTGAAATTAAAAAAATTAAAAATAAAAAGTACCTCTTTCTCCTTTTTTTCAAAAACACGGACAAGAAACATGTTTTATTTTATACCTGGCCATACATTAAAATTCAGAGCGGCCGAATCAGGATGTTGTGGTGTTATTTCTGGAAACACGTCAGTTTATAAATCATTTTCTAATGGTCTCAAATTAATAGCTCACTTAGTATCAGGTACTGTATCAAAATACATAACTTGAACACATTTAATCACTGATATTTTTTGTAATTTTCGCGTAAACTTGCATTGTGTTCTTATTGCTGTACAGTTTCATGTAGCAAGTGACCTATCATTCAGGTTTATAATAATGAAATAAGAAAGTGAAAACCACTCCACAACGTTTATATGTGACCCATCATATCGAAAGGTACCTTAAGGTTGATTAAAATAGATTTTTTGATCTCATCTGAAATATTGTATTTTCAGCTTTAAAATGACACCTTGCTTTTGGTTAATGGATGTTCGATTACAAAGTTACATCAAAATTGGTAAAAGGTATCGGGCTGATTCCGAAAACTAAAGTTCTGAGAAAATCAAGTTTAAAGTTTCTGTACTGGTTAAACGTGAATGGAGAAAGGATTTTTATCTCGGTTTTTAAAACATTTGTCTTATGTTTTTGATGTTGGAACCTGATTAATATGATAGAATATACTTCAAAGGTAACGTTTCTGATGAAATTAGAAATTCGACCTTGGACGTGATGTTTGACTATGCTCAGCTTCAATTGCATGTATCTCGTAATTTACTATGCCGGTGTAACGAGACTGAGTGTCCCCCATAACCAGGAGTCCGGGTCTAATTGAACTACACGGAATAAGTCGCAATCGATGATTTATTGACTGCACATGTACAATTACGTTCTACACAATTTAATAGTAGCTAGGACATTTCAGTCACACGGACGCTGTATTTCATTACACCGGTATTAAGGTACCTTTCGATATGACGGGTCACATATGCTTATAATTGTTATCATTTTGCATCATACAAATTCATCATAGTGACAAAACGTACGGCACCAGGACTCCATTTAACACATAATAAGGACATCACTTTAGCTAATGTGATTATATATTCCATTTTATTAACCTAATATTAAAAGAATATTCAAGGTCAAATCTACTGTGCATTATCTTTCGGATTTTAACAAATAAATAGGTTTCTTGATGCCTGATAATCGCCGTTACTTATGAGACTGACATGATAACATTTGTGTTGTTCCTGTTAATGGCATCGGGTGAACATTATCTTTATATAGCTCTTTATCGACTACAAATAATCGCACTGACTGAATATCTAACTGACTGACTGACAAACCGACTGACTGGCTAAATAATTAAACTAGCTAATTAATTAACTAACTGACCAACTAACTAACTAAAACCCATTTTTTTAATTTTTCATACTAAGATTCCATCGTCACTTTTTTTATCTTGTTTTTTTATCGACCGACCCTAAATTTAAATTTTGGATTTTGTAAGTTTTATGATAAAACGCCCCGACCAAACAGACCCGGGGGGCCACTCAAGTATAATGCTGCAGGCATAGCGTGACCAAGAAAAAGGTGAATTAGGGTTGTTTTTAAGGACAAAAGGGTGTATCAGGTGACCCCCTTTTAGGGTATCAAAAACAGCCATTTTAGCTCATTTTCAAGAAATAGGGTACTTTTTCAAACCCTAGTGTTAAAACGGTAACGGTAAATTCCTGATTTAGGGTGTGAATGGGTGAAAAAGGGTATGTTTTGGCTTCAGAACCAACCACCCTTTAGGGGGTGTTTTGAAAAACTTTGGTCACGCTATGCCTGCAACATTATATTTGAGTGGCCCCCCGGGCAAACAGATAACACATCCTCTTTGTCAGGATATGTAGGTTTGTATGTTACCAAAAGAAAACAATACAATACCAGTTGAAACAAAGTAGCTAGGCGAAACTCATTTCTAAAATGAAATCCTGGCCTCTTTGTGATGTGTCTGATTGTTATTAATGTTCTAGTGAACGATGCATATTTCTCCATTCCTTTATCTTGTCATACTCAATCGTTTGGGTATTATTTACAATTAGACCCACGTTACCATAGCAATTTGCACTAAATGGAAATTTTGGCTCGTAGAATGAAAGATTAAATTGTCAATTTAAGATTTAGCAAACATAGTTTTAGGTTTGTGTGTGTTATTTGACAAAACAATAACCGTTTTAATACATTAAAATTCAGAGCGGCCGAATCAGGATGTTGTGGTGTTATTTCTGGAAACACATCAGTTTATCATTTTATAATGGTGTCAATAGCTCAGTTAGTATCGAGGTACTGTATCAAAATACATAACTTTAACACATTTAATCACTGATATTTTTTGTAATTTTCGCGTTTGCATTGTGTTCTTATTGTTGTACAGTTTTATGTAGCAAGTGACCTATCTTTCAGGTTTACAATAATGAAATAAGAAAGTGAAAACCACTCCACAACGTTTATATGCTTATAATTGTTACCATTTTGCATCATAAAAATTCCCCGGGGGGGGGGGTACTTAGTACAAAAGTGATTACGGGGATATGCCGCAAACTTGGGTAGCAAAATCAGGCTGTCTGGTATGCCAATGGGTCCTTTTTCTTTGCAAAATGTGGTATTTTAGTGGATCTGTTTTTCAAAATTTTCGCTAAAATGGCGCAAATTTTGGATTTTTTGAAATTTAATTTCAAACAAAAATCAGGAAATTGCGCCAAATTAGCGTAAATATTCAGAGAAAATTCCAATTTTTGTATAAATCTGACTAAATATTTCGGGAATTCGGTATATGGATGGGTCCCTTTTTCTTGAAAATTGGTATGTGCATGGGTGGTACTTGAAATTTCCCAGCGGCACACCCCTACCAAAACCAAATTTGAGTACCCCCGGGAAAAATTCATCATAGTGACAAAACGTACGGCACCAGGACTCCATTAAACACATAATAAGGACATCACTTTAGCTAATGTGAATATATATTCCATTTTATTAACCCAATATTAAAAGAATATTCAAGGTCGAATCTATACTGTGCATTATCTTTCGGATTTTAACAAATAAATAGGTTTCTTGATGCCTGATAATCGCCGTTACTTATGAGACTGACATGATAACATTTGTGTACCGCCGCGGCAAAAGGGACCAGTTGTCGGCTCGTACATGTTGCTCCTTGTAGCATATCTAATGTATGGTATTTGTATACATCAGATATGCTATAATGAGCAACATGTAGGAGTCGACAACTGGACCCTTTTGCCGCGGCGGTACACATTTGTGTTGTTCCTGTACATGGCATCGGGTGAACATTATATAGCTCTTTATCGACTACAAATATCCGCACTGACTGAATATCTAACTGACTGACTGACTGACCGACTGACTGGCTAAATAACTAGCTAGCTAACTAATTAACTAACTAACTGACCAACTAACTAACATAAACCCAATTTTTCATTTTTCATTCTAAGATTCCATCGTCACTGTTTTTTATCTTGTAAAAATAAATATTTATTTAAGTGACGAAAAAAAAGTGTTTTTTATGGGCCCGACCGACCCTAAATTTGCATTTTGGATTTTGTAAGTTTTATGATAAAACGCCGTGACCAACAGATAACACATCGTCTTTGTCAGGATCTGTAGGTTTGTATGTTTAAAGGGACTAGCCTAGATTCCACTTAGAATTAAAAACTTATGGAAATGCTTTAAATAAAGCTTAAAAGTGTAGTAAAATCCTAAAATCCTAAATCTTTACCTCAGTCTGGATTTACCAGATAAAAGATCAAATGAAGCTCTTGGAGATAAGTTAATACATATCAAAAGAGAAACAATTTTATCAAAAATAAATTTTGTTTACCCATCACAGGTGTAGAAACAAGATCTGTTTAAGATTTGAAACTATAAACACTATTTTAACCATTTTTTGTCGCCGGCGACAAAAAATACAGCTGGTAAATTATTTCATTGTTCTCCTCTGTTACACAAATTCAGTGGAAACTACTGGTAGGATATGTTAGTATAATCATGTACTATCGGTACATGCGAAAAAAATATATAGTCAGAAAATCAGTGGACAGAATCTAGGTCAGTCCCTTTAACTAAATGAATATTTGCCACAAGGCTGCACCATGCAACACAATGTCAACACATTAGCAACATTGCTCATATATATGCCTGGGGGGACTCAAATATGAAAGTGACGTACCTGCTCCTACCGGCTTTCGAAATGTAGGGGCAATAGGTGATTAATACGTTGAAAAATAGGGGGGTCATTCGGTGTAGAGGGTAAAAAAATGGGTAATTATGAGCAATTTGTTGGCACGAGTGGAAAACAGGGTCATTCGGTGTAAGTTTTTGAACAAAATAAGCCTAATTTTAACATTGACAAAATCGTTGATCTTCGAAATTTTCGGAAATTTTTTAAAAAAATCGACAAATTGAGTGAAAAAAGGGGGTCATTCAGTGTAGGTTCTTGAAAAATTAGGGCAATGGATGAGAGTCACTATAAAAAAGAGGATTGTAAGGTTGACTATCAAAAAAGGGGGTCATTGGGTGACAGCTCAGTGAAAAGGGGGGTCATTGAGTGAGAGCGGAGCAAAAAAAGGGGTCCATCGACAGGAGTATGACGCGTGCCAATATATGGGACTCCCCCCCCGGGTATATATGATCTTTAGCGCTTTTAGTTCAATTTAGTATTTACATTTACAAGGTGATTCAAACAGATTTGATTTTTTGTTAAATTCTAGATTTGTTTTTATAAGTTTGATAAGAGCTAAAAAGGTTAGTTGATATTTAACTGTACGATGTAAAATAATACTTTTTGTGATTAACATGTTACTAATTGTGAAGTGGTAGTACCGTAATTTCCGGAATATAAGCCGCGGCTTATACGCTGATTTAATAGCCGACAAAAGCCCCCGCGGCTTATACGCCGTGCAGCTTATATGACGCACGTTGAATCTTAAATGCCAAGGATCGTCATTTATTTAGATTTCTTGTGGCACTACATAGTGCATTAGTAAATTCAATTTTCCTAAATGGTACAGTATTTCATGAGATACCGTGTTCATGTAAGTCATTATCTGAACCTTGTAATTTTGTTCAAAGATTAATCAGTATAATCACAGATTATGGAATATATTGATGATAATCTGCGGTTTTGCTTTGAAGCTATGTGTGTTTCAGAAAAGAAATACAGCCTTCGATACTGTCATGTCTTATGGGGCTACGATAATAGATCCATCAACTAATTTAATCCTCATCTATCGATCCTCTAAGTACAAGCGACGAGTTCAATACGTCAATGATACCGATAGCCTCGTTTTCTCCAGGCTGATACAGAGACAAGAAGAAACAAATAGCTGGTATGGTTTTATTGTACTTTTGTGCGTGCATTTTGTTACATAAAAAAGCAAAGATTAAACCAAGGAAAAATGGATTTTACTGAAGAAAACGTTTATTAATTTCAAGCTCACCAGTCCATTTTCTTTACATTGTTTTTCATTAAATCATATAATTTGCCATATGCCATATCGTTGAAGTATTTACAGTCCGAAAGTGTTTCAACGGTCAGAAGTTTCCATTGTGTAGGATCATTGGATCATTGGTTATGACAATGTTCATAATTCCCGTGCATTTCAAAAGCTCGTGGTTTTATTGATTTTGAAACACACATAGTATCAAAGATCTGTGGTAGTTCTATTAAATTTTAATTGAGTTTAATATCCATTTGTTCCAAAATATGTGGTATAATATTGGTTTTAAATATTGCTACACGTAAGTTATTTCATTTGCTGCCTCGATGCTTTTAACAATCAACTCCAGTTAGGATTCCATTACTGTTATCGATAATTTAATAAATGCAAAGTGATTTACAGACTATTTATATAAATATAAAATGCATTTATTTTAAAAGAATTACTATTATATTAAACATCAGAAAAAAAACACGTTAAGTACAAAAATTCACAAAACAAGGACATATTGAATGAAACATAATTAAAGTAACATTGTTATAATGTAAAGGGGAAAAAAATTGATGGCAACTTTTAAATGGAAAGTTTATATAAGCATGCATCACCTGAACATGATTATGAAAACACTGTTTTACATACGATTTCTCACTATCTGATTATGAAAGTTGCAATTTATAAAAGCATATAAAACATTTTTTACATTCACATTTTGCGATTTGGTATATTAACGTGAGATCGATAGAAAAGTGGATTTCCATCATAAATATATTGCTAAAAGAGCCCTGTAATGAAAATAAAAAGATATATACAGCGATATCTATCAAAAAAATAATGATTCAAATAACAAAGTCATAACCTGATTTGCGCATCATATTACACTGAATTAACCCTCGTCCACCTAAGCTATTTCCTACTACGTCATCACCTAAAGGGGATATCCCCCTGTGAAAATGTCCGGTACAATTCATGTTTAAATGTGTCTGTTAATATGGGATATTATTGCTCTAACATATTGAGCCCGGTGTAGCAGGAATGTAAGTCCCCCGTTCTTATTGTCCGGGTTGTACAGTAAAGTATAGGCTAACATCTCTCACGCAACATTAGTTTCACGCTTTACTCCGTTATGGTATATGGAAGGCGGACTACCATTTCAGGGGGACTAAAAAAATCACCTTGTTTAGGCTTTCGCCATGGAAACCCCACTTGGTACTGGTACCAAGTAAGCTATAGGAAGCTTATCTTCAACAGGGCTCCAAGATGTTTTTAATTCAGTTTTGAATGCAGGAGGAAGACCGGAGTACCCGGAGAAAAACCTGCGGAAGCGAGCATGGACCGAAAACCAAATGCACATAAAGCGCCGGGCACGGGGCTCGAACCCGGGACCTCATTGGTGCAAGGCGAGGGAACTACCGCTGCGCCAACCCGCTCCCCTAAGATTCCTTTCACATCGGTATATAGCAGGAAGTCGCTAATGAAGAATGTAACTGATTGCCTGATTGTTTATTTATTTGTTATTATGATTAACTTGTGTGTAAACTTGTTACTAAATACAAAATTTTGCACTAACGACTTTTTTTGTTTTGCTCGATAGGTCCTGGTGATTATCATCTTTGCTTTCGTGAGTCCAGTGTTGCCAGTATTTCTGATATCATCACCGCCTTCTAACTACATCGAAATGTACTGTAACTTTGGGCGTGGTCTGGCAAGTGGCTTCATCTACAATTTCCTCATCATCATTGGCTGCTGTTTATTTGCCTTTAAAGCTCGCAAAGTCCCGTCCAACTATAACGAATCCAAATTCATCGGTATTAGCGTGTACTCAACCTTGATTGTAAGCTTAGCGGCGGTACCGGTGTATTCAACGGCAGTTTTTGTCATGCAAAAGGTCGCTACACTATGTATGGTGTTACTTCTCAACGCATATCTCACACTGATATGCGTCTATATTCCAAAGATTTATGCGATTCGTTTCGTTAGAGACGATGGCCTCAATGTGGAGGATTGGAAAACCCGTCCGAACATAAGCGGCAACACTATCTCATCCGGTCTTGCCAGTCGAAATAATAGGGTGGCACCAAGTGACGAATAAGTGCCGTCATGCTCGCTGCTATAATAGACCATATTTATAAATGACATACTCCCGCCGTTGATTGGGTAAATGCACAGAATCGGACGGGGAATCAAAACTAAGAACGAGGGCAAGTATGATATGTACCCTACTTGCCCTCGTTTTGAGTTACATTTACCGTCCGATTCTGTGGATTTGCCCCATCAACGGCGGGAGTATGTCAATTATAAATATGGTCTATAATTAACAATGTTTTTGTTTAAATGCGCGCGGAAATCAATAGGTTACAGAATACATGTACGTCGTAACAGACGTTAAAAAGTAGATTATAGGTTAACCTTTACGATGGGAAAAAATGGGAATGATTAATAAAGAAGTTTTAAAGTGTGGGTTTTTTTTCATAAGCTTCAAAGTTAAGAGAATTACTTAAGTGTATTAGTGTGACACTTAATATTCGTTTTCATCAACTCCCTTGCACTAAATTGTCATTTTTACACTTAACTGAAAATGCTAACGGAAACTAAATGTTACACTTGATGTGCAATGTGTACAGCTTAACACTTAAGTGGTCAAGGTGAGGGGGGTCCATATGGACCCAACATTACGCGTAGTAATTTTTCATCACCCTTCCATGTATTTGTCTAACTTTACCATACCCTTCACCTGGTGGGGAAAAAAAATAAATCGACCCACCCCTTCCCATGCTAATTAGCATAAATAAGCATTTTCGAGGGCGCTCTTCAATTTATTTTTTTGCTTATAAAATCGTAACAGAACAACTTTTTTTCAAATTTTATTTCAGTAATGTATTTGTACTTACAAACTGCAAATATGAGCCAAATTTTATTGAAAAATTCTATTGGGAAGTGAATTTTCACATTTTTGGCGGGAAAATTTTGACCCGACATGGCAAATTCTGTTTTGGCCGCCATTTTGAAATGGTATGTCCGATTTTGGAATTTTTTACTTTGTTTTAGTTTTTTTGAAGTACTTTACCTCTGACCAGAGTTTCAACGTAAAATTCCTTCGCGAAAGCGCTCTTTCGGTGTTGGGTCCATATGGACCCCCCCCCCTTGACCACTAACGGGTTTTTGTAGGACCTTGACCACTTAAAAGTGTTAATGTTTGCAATTATCAATGAGAATTGGTTGTTATAAAGTTGTTTTACAAAATTGTAAACATGGTAAATGATTCATTGCTCTGACTTTAACTTTTTTCATAGGATAAAAAATGGACTGACAAAATGGAAACCCCTGATAAAATTCAGTCATATAATAGTTTGTAGTGGGATGTAACTTTGCTTGCTATTATCAATCACCATCTATCCTATTTCTATCTTGCATCACTTTATGTATGTGAAAATGTACCATCACAATGCTGATATATATTTCTTGTATCAATTTTATAGTTTGAATATATTTTCATTCAGATTTTACTTAATTGTGAACAATTTTTACACAGTAAATGCTCTTTAATTTGCACATTGTTATTTGTGTAAAACACCTGCTCTACAAATTATCTGGTAGAAATCAATACCATTACCAAAATGAAAATGTCTTCATAATTGATTATGTATATCTCAGCCTCATACAAAATGCACTGCAGTGTAACAGTAAAGCATCATTACTTTTTTCATGTATCCACATTTCAATCTAATGTTGGGCAAATGGAAATTGACTTTTATCATTATGTAAAGCCCCCAAAACCAGCAGAACAATATAAAACAAAGACATTTTAACACGACTGCTAGGTATTAAACACAGAAGAGCAATATAAAACAAAGAAATCTAGAAATCGACTGGCAGAAGAATAATATAAAACAAAGAAATTTAAACACGACTGCTGGGTTTTAAAACCCAGCAGAACAATATAAAACAAAGAAATTTAAAAAATGACGACTGCTATATTTAAAACCCAAAAATGTCTTTGTTTTATATTGTTTTGCTGGGTTTTCGTGCTTGGTTTTAAAATCTAGCAGTCATTTTTTAATTTCTTTGTTTTATATTGTTTTGCTTGCTTTTCGTGCTGGTTTTAAAACCTAGCAGTCAATTTCTAAATTTGAATTAATTGATGTTCGATTATTGGCAAGAAATAATGATGGTCTAGCCAACAATGTGCGAATAATGAGTAGTCCGAAGAAAATTCAAAGGTAATATGATTGGTTAATTTCGATGGTTTGATATCTAAATAACAATTTGAATAAATTACTGATAAGTTATTGGATAGAAGTTCAGAGAGAAATGATGTACATGTATCACCATGCTATTCGATGTGTGTATTGAGTTGTTGAAATTTCCAGTTGTACCTAGGGAGTAAAACAGGTTTACTTGCAACAAGAAATCATTTAAAATGTCCTATCTAGATGGGTGCTATGGACCATAGGTAACATCGCTAAGGTGGACACAAAATCATTCTGTTGCACGGAACCATGCAGGAGGGGAGTAAAAGTCATTACAGGGGGCAAATTTGAAAATTGGTCGAATCTTGTTCAAAACCATTCTAACATGTTCCTCTCATCACAACGAACCAGAAAATGTATACTTTGACCCATCTCCGATGAATGCTTCAAGAGTTATCTCCGAAAACATGAAAGGTCAAATCAAGGGTCAAGAGATGGGTCTATGGGAGTCAAATTTTTTAAAAGAGTCTGATTTTATTCAGAATGGTCTCAAATTATTCGTCTTGCAAAACTGTCTGTACAAAGTAATATTTTCAAACGTCTACGATCAACCGTTGCTATGGTTACAGGTCGATATAACGTTTTTGTTATTTCATGTATATATGCACCAATTGGAAATGTTTTTTTCTTGATACCATAAAAACAATTGATCGAAGACGTTGGAAAATATTACTTTATGTAGACAGTTTTGCAAGACGAACAATTTGAGACCATTTTGAAAAAAATCCGACACTTTTAAAATGTTTGACTCCCATAGGCCTAACAAGTGACCCCTGTAATCACCTTTCATGCATTCGGTTATATCTCGAAAACTCTTCATCAGATATGGGTCAAAGTATACTTTTTCTGCTTCCTTATGATGAGAGGAACATGTTA
>JXSR01S011582.1:0-11446 GCA_000969725.1 Ophiothrix spiculata
ACAATATTTCATAGCAACCCCTCCAAAAAAACACATTTCGTCATGTGGGTGGAAGCAATTCGTATCTTCAATAGCTGCCATTTTACATCAATTTGAATTGAACAGTATAGAAAGTCTAAGCTTGGGGCAGTGGCTCCTGAAATACTTTTTCCAGTGTCTTTGTCACCTGATGAACCATTTCAAGAGCCACTGACACAAGGAAGACCAATTTTCAGGGATTTGTCGCATTCTAGTGACTAGGTGTTACAAATGGCAGCCATTGCAGTTACGACTTTCTTGCACTCACATGACAATTTGTGGTACAAAAATAAGTACTAGTCTCCATTTGCTCTCACTGATCAGTATCGTCCAATAATTGTGGGACACAGTGTCGTCAATATGAACCAAAACTCGTGAAGAAGGAATTTCGAAATTATATAGAAAATATAAACACGAATTCGTAGGAATATCTAATTTCCTACAATGTTTTGCCAAATAATGTAGAAAATCATTAGTTTTTCCTGAATGCTATACTTTGACCTCCGTGCACTAGAGAAGGCGATGGGTTCGAACTGTACCTATTTGTGACCATCCATCCCAAACCAGCCGTAAATGCCACCCCTTGTCATTTTCACTTTTTTAATTATTTGCAAAGCCCATGCTTTAAGGATTAAAATGGCACCGTAATTAACTTTTACACGATTTCCAGAAGTCAAGTTATGGACCGTCAAAGGTTGACAGGGAGTCAAACGTATAACTGAGATAAACGAGTCCAAAGATCAGTAATCCCTATATTTTCTGTTGATTGTCTTAAAAAGTATACAGTATTTCATATTTTTTAAATGAAACTTTGCTGGTATTTTGTAGTCAGCACAAGAATTGTGAATCTGTCAAAAAATCAATTTCGGCAAATTACGGCCTTGACATGTATTTTCACCTGTAGCGCAAAATGAAGTTTCTGGAATTTACGACTCATACGGGCTGGACAGCCACATTTTATTTCACTATATTCTATTACTTTCGATTTCGTTTTTATTTTATTTTCAATTTCACATAAAGTGATTTATTCTTACCAGCAGCAATTTGCTTCTCTTTTTCTAGTTTGATTTCTTCATTTTTCTCATTTTGTCTTTCTTCTTCCTCGTCCATTGGCATTCGTTTTAATTTTGAAAACCGAGACCACCATGTCAACCTCACTAACTGAAAATAGAAGAAGTGTGTTCATAATGTCTTATACTCGTATATGGTGCAATTGAAGACAGCAATGTTCTTGTTCTTCCTTACATGTACAAGGTCACTCAGTAAATATATTAAAATCATTAGCCATGATCAAAAAATTAAGAATGAATTGTTCATTCTCCGGAGAATGAAAAATTCAAAGCACATAAATTGTCTGTTTAACTATAAATATTCAAGGTCAGCAAGAATGGTTTTGGATATTAGTGGTGATCGTGGCTTTTGCCTTTAATATTTCATTTCCACGTTCTCTGACTCAAAATCAGGTGGATATGTAACAAATTAACATACAAAATCCAAACGTTGCTGAGTTTGTTTAAGATAAAATATTTGTTTTCATGGCAGAAAAATACAACTAGCCTAACATCTTAACATATGACTTACCTTTCTCCTATCGATTGGTTGAGTTATAAGTGCGACAAACACTGATAAGACAAGAGTGATTCCAAACAAAACACAAGCAAAATGAAGATAGTGAAGGTCTTTAACAATACTTGGTCTGTCGTCGACATCACCACATCCGGGAACTCCATAAACAAGATCCAGAAACATTCTGGTAATGCCAATAGCAAATCCACCCACCATTCCGTAAAATGCGGCCTAATTGAAGTTGAAAAATAATACAAAACTTCTAAATATATACTTTTCAATTTGTAATTCGTAATTTTTTATTTGTAGCCTATTTCAAACATTTCAGCACAACGACTATTTCTTAAAGGGGGGGGGGGGGGTACATAAGAACAATACACACAAAACCATGAAGCCGGATTTTTGATACGGTTGCCATGGTAACCAGGAGCCAACCAATCAGGACATTCTTAACCGTAATTCAAATTTAAAATATTACAAATTCGGCTTCATGGTTTTGTAGCCCTGTCTTAGCTTAACATCTGTGCTAAATTTCATGGCTGTACCATGTATTGTTTTTGAGTTACGTTTGTTCCCGTTTGGCAAGTTTGCGCATTTTTCTATTTTGATATACAGGGTGTCCCAATAAAAATGCATCACTTTTGTTTTTGATCATATCTCAGGAACCGATAAATAAAAATGAAAACTGTTTTCATAATACCAATGAGTATAGTTTAGTCTTTCATCAAGCAAATTTTGAGCAAAATTCATCGAGCCATTCTCGAGCAAACTAGAATTTTGTAAGAAGACTCAATTTTACTCCATTTCAATGGGGTTTACCACAGTATGTCATATTTATCAGTTAACAATGCACATCTTTGGTTACTATTGATCAATTTGCTTTAAACTTGCAAAGCAGGCACTAAAAGATCACAAAATATGGCATAGACACTAAAACATGATTTTGATATCTTTTTTAGCACTGAAAGTGGCACCGTAATTAAATGTGTAGGTTTATCTGTTTTGCAGCGTTAAATAAAAAGAAGAAGAAAAAAACAGTTCATGGTTTTTCAAGAAAACGTAACCAAGGCAGAGAGTTTTGAGCTTCTTTTTTATAAAAAAAGAAAATCTGTATGACTGTCTCAACCTCTACAAGTGTTACAAATATAACATTGGCAACCTAATTATTCAAATCAAAATAACAAAGCAGTAATTCACTTCCTTGTGAAAAGTGGAATGTCTGTTAGTCCATGATAGCTCACGTTGAATAATTTTGGTTCAGTTTTAAGTAAATTTCAAGCAACTCTGCCATTCACATGCCCACGATCAGTTTCAAGGTACCTTTGTTCTTATCATCATATTCCTGGTCCAATGCCACGTTCTAAATCCCGGACGACTATTAAAGGGAGTCGGGTGTGGTCAGACAAGCTATCAAGTTTTAATCATGTTTAATTTATTAAAATCCTAAAATTTACTGTTGTTGTTGCTAATGTTGTCGTTGTTGTTGTCATTGTTTTGTAGTTGCTTTCCTGAAAAGGTGTTTATCCATGAATAAAATGAGTTTCAATTTAGAGTAGACCTACTACTGTGGTAACATGGTCATTTCAGATCGTTGATAGTTGCAAATATATTAGTTGGTATTATGTAAAAAGTTTACATTTTTATTTATCGGTTCTTGAGATATGATCAAAAACAAAAGTGATGCATTTTTATTGGGACACCCTGTATTAACGAAAACATTTTCGAAATTTTAAAATTTGGTAAAACTTGGAAAATTGATACTTTCGTTGAATGTGGTTATTGTATTATTAAAGATAATTAATTTACAAACAATTTGAGTCCATTTTGGTTAAAAACGGATAAAAAATAGCGGTTTTTCAGATTTTTCAAAATTAGCAGTGTTAAATATAGCAGGTTGATATAAAATAAAGAAATACATAAGAATTGCAATCAACCATGAAATTTTGATTTGATATGATGTGCAACGTATTTTCTTGATGAAATAATCAACCTATTTCATAAAACATGTTACTAATTTGCAGAAAAGTAATTTAAACAGAAAATGTTAAAAATCACAAGCTGGATATTTTTGCCATACAAATGTATAGGAAAAACATCAAACTATGATTTGTAACATCCGAACTTAGAATTTTGGGTCTATTTTTGGCAATATCTAAAATATTGAATCAAGAAACGAAAAATTCAAGTTCAAAATTTTATTTTTGCTAAATTTAGTTAGGTTGTCACAAAAACTTCTGGCCAAGAACAAGGGTCTTTAGATCTTTGGGCCCAAATCATAAATGTTGGTCCAAACTGACGTAATCATCGTCTTCTACATGTAAATGCAAATTTATATATAGGCCCCATATACTTTTCAAGTTAAGTTGAAAAGCATCTGATATTTCTGAAAATGAGGGGTTGACGTAAGTCTTTAATAAAATTGGTTTTAATATTCGTCTTTCAGTTTCTGTGGGAATTTAACAATTGTGTCAATGCATATTAGTGTCTTTATCTGCCAAAATCCAAGATGGCTGCCAATCAAATATGCAAATGCACTCTGGCAATATCTGAACAATATCGGGTAATATGAACTATATAAATGTATGAGATTACGAAAAAATTATTATTTTTTCTTCTATTTTAAATATTTTTTTATTTGCTCGTTGCATTAATATTGGGACAAGCTGTATTATTAATTATAGCTCTCTATTCATGTTCCAGTGAACAGATATCCAAACTTGGACGTAAGTCATTAACTGGTCATATTTTTGGTTTCACACAAAAACATTTGTAAAACCATGCTAATTTTTATTCAACGGATTGTAACTCTGAATATAAAACCTACAAAGTTAGATATTGCTGGAAAGCTTACTTTCCGAGGATTATGAGGATTTCAATTTTACCTGAATAAGTCTCATTTTTAGGGATAGGTAAAAATTATACAGGGTGCAAAATAAAATAAAAGTGCATTTTGGTCAACCAACTTGGCACAATGAGATTTTGTTGGGGAAAGGTGTATCCAGATGACACAAAATTACTTGAAGGATGTAATAATAGCCTTCCATAAAATAATTCATTTGGTGACCAATTTCATTGTGGTCAAAATATTAAGGATGGTCAAAATCTAGGAAACGACTCATTAATTTTTGGGACATTTATCGGTCAAAATGTTTTTCATGTATACACTACTTAAAATTAATCACGTAATTGGATTCCTCTATACACATTTTCTTTTGACGTCGACTCGGTCAAAAGATATGTCGTTTTAAAGTTTTCGAGTGTAAGTGCATGTTTTGTACAGTAATGTATAGAGAAAATTACCCGCACATAACCCAATAAAAAACAACAAAATTTGGATGAAATGTCAATATTCGATGCATGCATTAGCATTACACATATCTCATTGAAGTATATTCAAAAAATCATGATACCCAGCAGTTTTATTTTCATTAATACATGTGTTTAAAAAATCATAACTTTCGTACACTTTCATGACTTTTGCATGTAATCCTATGCGCGCCGCCTCCACCGTCGCCGCCTCCACCCGATCCATCGTGTTCCCTAATTGCTTTTTCAAGTATAACTTCATTAATCAAAATCATGAGAAGTTCACTTTTTGTACATAATTAGAGTATAAATAGACCTTTCATATGATACCAAACTTTTCCAAACACGTAAAGAAGTTTTAGCAAAAATGCATGTTTTCTACATAATTTTAGGGTAATATGTAACAGATCCATGATATTTGAGGGACCTATAGCTATTTGTGACGCAAGGCCACTTCTCAAAATATCTATACCGATGGTACTCACCGGTTCATTCATGCGTTCCCAAAACATTGCAAGACAATAGACAGCAAACATTGGAGGAGAGAAATATGACGTCATAGACTGAATATAGATGAAAAGTTCTCCTGAACCGTAGGCTTGAATAAATGGAATCCAAAGCACGCTGACTACCACAAGAACTAAAGTTACTAATCTAAATCAACAAAAAACATTATGGGCTGTCATGTATAGGTGACTTACAATTTTACACTCAATTTTTGTATTTTATACAACATGAAAAATCCAAACAAGCATCCGACAGAAACCATGGTAGAAAACTTTAATGAACTTTGAAAAATTGTTCAATTGGTGAAGATTTAGGACATAGTCTGAACTCGGGTCTGGAAAATGCTTATGGGATGTGTACAGTTCAGAAACCTGTATGTTATATTATATTTTGATTAGCTACGTAATCAGTTCATCAACAATCAATCTGATTCAGCCCCTAACGACGTAATGGTTCGATCTTTCACCCAGAAGCTTAAACGTCGTTCAGTTGGTTGGAGTTACTGGTTCAACACCGACCGCTTGTAAACAGCGGTTGAGTTTTTAAGTGTCGGTTCTAACTAAATAACTAAATGAATATTACCAACCTTCCAACAATTACTAATTCTAGGTCAGTTGATGTTGGACGCAATTTTGACCAACAATCCAGAGTAAAAATAGTACTGGCACTATTAAAGATGGATGTTAACGAACTCATTAATGCAGCTAACATTGCAGCTAACATCAAGCCTCTTAGACCTAGGAAACAGACATATAAATATTATGAGCATTAAACATGTTAAAGGTTTGTAAAAATACGTTGATTGATAATATGAAATAGTTTCTTTTTTCTTTCTTTTTTTTTTTGCTTGTTACTTTCTCAAAACCACTCAAATTAGTTTAGGGTCGACCAAAACGAAATTTTTCCTCCAAAAGGTCCACTTTTTAAAAATCCGCACAAAAATCCTGGCTACGTGCCTGCTAATACAAGTCATTTGAATGAAGGAATTTTGCTTTTCAGTTGAGAAAAGTGATGAAGAATAAGAATAATAAATGCAATTATATGACCTATTAAACATTTTAGGCCTACAGGATCATTTAAGGAATGTAGTAATATTGAAAACAAATTACCTATTGGCATAAGCTTAAGTACCAGCCTTGGATAAGCAATATCCGAACATCCATTGGGGTTATTGCACACACGATCACATATCTCAGGATCCTGACACGCGACATAATCTGTGTAGGTAAAATGACACATATCTCGCATTAGTATGAACTTCACGTTGCACGTCAAGGCACACGCGTAGTCCAGCAGTATTAGTCCCCGACTCTTAATCACCGTGCATTGAGCGTCGTGGGTTCGAATCCAGTTGGCAACGTGTATGGTGTCCTTGGGCAAGCGTGTGTAGTGTACTTGACCAAGATATCTACTCTTAAGTGCTCCTCTCCACTAAGGTGCCAAATGGGTAACGATGTAAAAGTACTTATGGTACCCCTGGAATCAAAGTCCGCCTTCCATGGACATGGAATAAAGCGTGAAACTTTAATAATGTTGCGTAAGAGTTGTTAGGCTATACGTTAAGGCTCTGTCACACATCAACGTGTAGAGCAAAACGTACGCCTAACGTAGTTTATCCCACTATAGTTCTGTTTTATGCATTGTTGTTCGTCATGTGTTCGTTACAAGTACGTTCAATACGTTATCCATACGGTCTGTCCGTTATGTATACGTTTAATTCGTTATTCATGGTGGTCCGTTTAGCACACGTTCAATATGCTCTATACGGTGATGTCTGACAGAGTCTTTACTGTATAACCCGGACAGCAAGATCAGGGGGACTACTATTCCTATCACATCGGCATTTTTCAGAGGAGTGGTGATTCCCTCACCGTAAATATAACAAAAAAGTCTGGTCCAAACGCGTCGAAAGAGAAATGGGCACTATGGCCTGTGTAAATACAGGCCGCCCCTTCGCCTTATAATCGTATCTAAATAACGGGCTCTGAAATTTGATTTCGACAATATCTTCTGTTAAGTCATGTAAAATATAAATGCATATAAACAATGATAAATCTCTGAAAATGCTTTCAAATCACTAGAAAGCATTTCCATGTCTTTATCCCAATCATATGTCACATTTGACCGTGTAGTTGACTTTGTAAGACATTGTTAGATAATCTAGCATATAGTTGCAGAGGGGAGCTCGTGGAATTGGGATGTTCTTGTAATGGATGTTTAAATATAGCAACTATGTACTATAACCGTTATCTAACAATGTCTTAACAAGTCAAATGTGACAATATGATTAGGATATTGACATGGAAATGCTATTTTAGTGATGTGAAAGCATTTTCAGAAATGTGTATACATTTATATTTAATAAATATAGTTAACAGAAGGGAGCTATTGGAGTTGGGATGTTCTTATTCTGGCGTATTCAATTGTACTATTTTTGTCCAAACCCGGTAATTACAAGTTTTGGTCGCCATTTTGAAACAGCTAATTCGATTTTCTAATTGTTTGTTGCATTTTAGTTTCTTTGAGATATTTGTCAGAGTTTTAATTTTAGGGTTTTGCTTCGAAGGTTTCAGCCATAGTGGGAAAAAGTACATCCAACATGCCCAACATTTTGACTGTTGATTGACATTGGCTAAATTCTCTATAGGGTCTATCAACAGTACAGGATTAGTTAAAATCGTTGTATTAGCATCAAAGGTATTTGCATACGTTCGTACACAACTTATAGATATTTCACTCTAAGACTCACACCCATCTCGACTACCACCCCCCTATAACTATTATCACGTAAACTTAGAAAGAAATCCGTAGTTTACCTGGCCAAAAAGCTCTGCTTATCATTCCTGGATAGATCATCAAAAACATGGGAAGAATTTTGAAATAGCCTGCCATGATGCTTCCTGCTTTTGCATGTGTTACATTTTTAGCTGCCAAAGATCGTTGAACTAGCACCTAAAGTGAGTAAAAATAAGGCTCGAATACGTAAACATGTAAATAGCATTCAACTGCGTAAATGTTTTTGAACGTCTTCGTATTATTTATAACACTTAAGTGCATAATAGGAATGGCCCAACTGAACATAGAATTTCGTTTTTCGCTTGTAGCACCGGCGCAACATAATGCAACTAATAAGAGGTTTTATGTAATTGTCAAGATAGGGTTTGCACTATCAAATTGGTTACATCGTTTTTGAGTAGTATACAATTTTTCCCACAAGGAAACTTACAATCTTTGAGTTCTTAGTTTTACCGGATAGAAAACATATAATGATGTCATTTTACAGTCAATGAAATGAACTTAAAGATACTTTTGTATCATTCCAATCGGTAATCTAGAACCAAAGTTATGCTTTATCAAATATTTTGTAAGTGTCATTGAAAATGTAATTCAGAAAGCAGTTTCTAATTTTTGGCGATAAATGATTTTGATAAATGGAAATTAAAACATTTGTTTTCTGGGCTCCATTTTAAACTGGAATAACGGATTTCATAAGTACCTGAAGAAATAAACAGTAAGATTTAAGATCAATAATTTTTCAATTAAGTACCTGATTTGTGCAGAAATACCAGGACGATAAAAGAAATATTCCAAACAGAACACCGGGCCAAGGGAGAGGATCATCTAACGGACGGAAGATGTGTAGATCAAACGCTGTCGGTACGCCGCATACGGTACCATTGGATAGCTGAGTTGTATTAGGGACTGCAGTCATATACTTCAATTTGAGATTTTCCATTCCCCCGACCTCATTTAGTCCTATTTATAAAGCAAACACATTTAATCAAAATAAATCAATGTACATATAGAAATATATAATATTTGCATAATCTTATTATCACGATTACTAAAAGTCTCCAGTAAAGAAACATCCACAGTCAACATCATGGGATCTCGTTCTTTAAAGGGTTTTAAAAAAGCAGCATATACATTAAATTGTATTAGCAGGTGCTCAATAGAGACAGGAGCGACACAAATTTCAGGGAGTCTACGATCCCCTTCTAAACTTTGAACCCCAAGGGTCATGACTTGAACCAATCACATTTCGCTAACGAAAGACGAAGAAGTGTGTTGGGAAAATTCAAGGTGTGTTGTATTAAAACATGTGATATGATCATAATCACAAGCCTTACAAACACCTGATATCGCGACATTTTCCGGTGCTCACCTCTAAATGTACTCCTTTGTACTATACGGAATCACCACGTGTGACGAAAGTCTCTTGAAAGCAGCCCAGCTATAGAAATGCAGTTACATTTTGACGTCACGATATTGATTCAAGAAGTTGACTGTAAGCTCCGCCCACTTCTGATTCCTGTCTTTTACCGTGAGTTTTCATGTGGTAGAAAGCCCAAGGGAAGCGCTTGTTTTTGAAAGCAGCCACAGCTATAGAAATGTTTCCATTTTGACGTCACGATATCGATTCAAGTTGTTGATTGTAAGCTCCGCCCACTTCTGATTCCTGTCTTTTACCGTGAGTTTTCATGTGGTAGAAAGCCCAAGGGAAGCGCTTGTTTTTGAGAATTAACCGATAGCAAACCGTTTCAAGTTGGAAAAATTATCACTTGACTATCTGTTCTTTCACGGAATGCTTCAACTTAATTTGTAACTAGTTTTGTTTCCGAGTAACAGCTGATTAAAGTTGCATCTTTATTTCACATGATTTTCAATGCTGAAAAGGTTTTTGCAAATGAATATCGTAACTGCATAGTCGTTCTAGGTAAGTTTTTTGAATTATTTTATCATTAGTACAATCTTACAACCAAGCCGAGTTACTATACTAATCAAGGATTAATTTGATACCAACTGCAACAAAATCAATTGAGTTGATTCTTCAAAATGACGAAATTCGGAATTGCATTACATGTTCAAAAAAATAGCAACATCGAATGAAGTCCTCATTAATAATTTCTATCGCCAGTGTCGCAAAACATACTGCACAGCGCGATAGGTAATTACTATGCACAATACACCGATCCAAAGACCTCAAAGCGCGCAAGCGGAACTACCCAAATCAAACAGAGCGACACGGAGTATCGTTTGGACCAAACTTGTATAGTACTATAAGTAACGTTAAATTCACACGTGCACACAACGAGAAGTGTGGCCTAGCGGTCTAAGGCGCCGTGCATTAATGCCTTATTAGTATCAGACCAACGTCATATCATTTTCTGGGCCGGGTTCGAGTCCGCGGGCAATCTTTTTTTTTTCTTCACTTCTTATTTTGATTTTAAACGTCCAATAGATTTATTTAAGAGTAAAGACACCGAAATAATTGGGTTTCTGATATTTTTTTTACAACTTTAACTTGTTTACACAAATAAAATCAAGTCAATCCCACCGTTCATCATTTACTATTGTCAGGTATTCATAGACTCAACACAGGCCTTCCGATGGTCAGTCTTGCATACACATGCTGTCTAATTGAAAGTTAAGTATTCAAAACTATGTTTCCAGCCAACCTTCCTCATATATGGGCAATTTCACGGTAACGGAAGGACAATCACAGAATTTTTCTGTGTTTCAAACACATATATTGCCAAAATTGAATTGGATAAAATAAAACTTATTCCATATTTAGTTGAGTATACCTGAAAGCATTCATATTCAATAGGAATTTCTTCATAATAATGTGTCTGTCGCAAAATATGCATATTAATGAGGTCGGTCACGGAAGGACAGCAAAACGGACATGGTTTTTTACCTTGAGTACATTTTTGAAAATTTGTATGAAATTTATGAAGAAATTTTATTTCAAAGTTACTAAATGCATTGCTTGGTGTTTCTGCAATAGTTTGCCACATTCCACTTCAAAATATTCTCTACGGTTATGTTTTAACAACGCGAAATGCGAAGGGATCATGGTCACGGAAGGACGGTAACGGAAGGACAATTTGTCCGCTGATTTTTGGGTCCACTGAACCGTAAAGCCTGGTCAGGATTAACAAAAAATACAACCTCATGTGAAAATTTGATCCTTATTTAAGCCATTTAGAACAATAAAACCC
This sequence comes from Ophiothrix spiculata, assembly GCA_000969725.1. Taxonomy (NCBI): domain Eukaryota; kingdom Metazoa; phylum Echinodermata; class Ophiuroidea; order Amphilepidida; family Ophiotrichidae; genus Ophiothrix; species Ophiothrix spiculata. Next base: position 11,403 of record JXSR01S011582.1, read on the forward strand.
AAGTAAACAACCAAGAATGGGTTGAAAAAATTAAATAAAAATTA
>JXSR01S011582.1:13441-28172 GCA_000969725.1 Ophiothrix spiculata
TAAAGCCGTGGGTCCCCTGTACGAATAGACTCCTTCATGGGGTATGCATGTTATGCAAGTACTTGTATCATTGATTGATTGATTGATAGCGGTTAATTCAATTTGTAATCTGACGTATTACTTGCCGTTACACCCTTATTCTTCACAGCGTGAGCCTGCTTTAATAGAGCCACATCGACATATCGGAAAGAAAAAGACCTTCACTAATAAATATAAATCCCTATAAAATCTAAATTGCTTTTATTAAATCTTAAAACTGTACTTTTTCAGAAAAAAAATGTATATTGATAGACAATTGTCTACCTTTAACCAGCAAAGGTAGACGGAATAGGTCTTGTGAATTTTAGATTTTTTACAATATTAGAGTCTAGATACAGTTTCTATAAAGATTTTATGAGAATAATTGTTATATTAATAGATTTGACTTGGAAATATGTTCGAATCATAGAAGGAATTTTTGTTGTTGTTGTTGATCGATGCCGATTTAGGTCATTTGGTTTTTCGAAGTTACATGGACTCAAAAATATGTTAGTTAATATTGAAGAAGCCGGTCAAAATAATAATTATCCTGGTGACCTTTGAGCAAACTGAAGGCTTTTGACATGTCATAAGTAGGCCTATGTCATATTGGTATTGTTCAAATATTTAAGTAACTGATAAGTACGTATTCAACTTCCAATGATTATTTCTGATTCGTCATTCAAAGTGAACAAATCCGTGCATGGATAAGTTTATAGATAACACGTGCGTCAATGAATTTTATTTATGTTTTACTTAAGGACACTATGATGTTTTAAGTAATTCCTGACAATATCATTATCTTGGTTAGCTGCATTTTTTTTCCAATTAAGAATTTTACATTGGAAACAAAATTACTCTCTAGTACTCGATGGACACAATAAACAGCTCGACAAAATTGATAAGAGAACATTTAGCCAAAGGGTATCCAACAAGTACGGGTACACATATTTTTTATTTATTTGAAAATTCAAATTTGTTTCGGAAATAAAACCCATTTCAACAGCGTAAAAGGAATAACTTAAAGTAGCTTAAAGTTATATGCAAAGAAAAGTATAAACAAGCTTAAACATATAGAAAAACGTAAAACATAAGGAAATAAACCAAAAATTTGACAATGTTACCCTTCCTTTGAAAATTACAAACTTTTACTAAGTGCTCAGAGGTGCTGGTTCCCAAAATGGGCGACAACATTACCAAAATGAGGGTAGCGAATAATTACGTACCACGTGTATCAAAAAGAATTGTGCACGGATTAAAACTGATTTTGACCTTGACAAAAGCACCAAATCATAATTTTCATGTTATTATAGTAAAGCAGATTAAATAAGCTTTCAAATGCAGAAAAAATTATAGAAATCGGATGAAAAATAAAAAAGATATGACCAATTTTGTGAGTACTTTTAGCTTTTATCATAATGCCATAACCCGTAATTGTGATATGTAATATCTTGCTTAACTGTGTAAATCCCATTGGAATGGGAGAAAAAAAGACGTACTTACAAAATTAGTCATATCTTTTTTATTTTTCATCCGATTTCCATCATTTTTTCTGCATTTGAAAGCTTATTAAATTTGCTTTACTACAATAACAAGAAAACTATGATTTGGTGCTTTTATCAAGGTTAAAATCAGTTTTAATCCGTGCACAATTTTTTTTGATACACGTGGTATATAAGAGTTACACACAAAACAAAATGCCCGGATGCTGAGGCAAAACAAAAAAATACTCAAAAATTGTCTCAGATTGGCAATTGAATTAAATATATTGTTTTGTAATGGTTTCATTATTTTCCAGCCTAGAATAAGTTGGAAATTAACATGATCACATTTTCAACTGTCTCCTCAACAAGAAAAGAAAATTCTAAACATAGAATCTTTCAAATGGTTTGAATAAAAATATGCAGTATATATGAATCGGATTGAACATGTACTACTACTCAATCTGAAGCTTACCGAAACACCCACGATGACGGTAGTAAAAAGAAGTAAAATTGCTAAAAGCCATTGCAACCGATTGCCTCCAAATCTTTTCTTCAAATACTCAGGAATAGTGTAAATCTGAAAAAAAAAATAGTAATTAAAGTTATGCGATTATATTACTTTTGAGATTTTCAACTCAGATACCATGAGCTCATTGAGTTCGTTTGAAACTCCCTTGGACAAGAAACTAACTGCTGAATGTCTCGTAAAAACCCGTATGAAACTCAGGAACTGATCCTGGCTCCAATGGTTAAACTTATCTATTTTAATATATTTCTGTATTTCTTTAGCAAAAAATATATCTTTGGTCCATCCACTTCACTAATTAAAAACAAATGTACATTTAAGCGTTTTTAAATACTTCGAGATGGTAGTAAGAATATCCTTTAAAAAGCCGGAATACGCTACAGAGGCTTAAAAACAAATTGAAATGTTTAAAAGCATATGTGATAAATATTATGATTTAGCGTAGCTTACCCCTGATGAAAAATAGATTGGCACGAATATAAAACCTAGGATGACTAGACAAAATAAACCCTGTGAGGGAGAAAGCAAGAAAAAAACATTGTTTAGGATTGTTTAATATCACACATGGCTCATTCCAAAGTAACGTTTGTGACCGAAAAATTGAGAAATTTCACTTTTAAATGGCCACAGAACCTAGTAAAAACATTATATCAACAAGTTTGTTGTTGATAATGGTGCTCACTGGTGGGGTCAAGACATGTAGATGTTTGAAAATTAAATCAATTGCCAAAATCCTGAGTAAAGTCCATGTAACGTTCGGTAACGTTTGTGACCGCGCACGGAAATGGTTTTTTGCTCCGAATGACTTCAAAGTACAATTTCTCTGAAGTGTCAACAATTTTTTTATTGCGCCTTACACCGATTATGGGAAACATATTTACAAATATTTCATAAAAATTACAGAACATCATATGGCCAGGAATAATTTAAATGCATTGTTTTGTGTTGTAACTTTTTGGTAACGTTTGTGACATTTTTGAAACAAAACATGTGCTCATTCATGTACGGATAGACAAACTTTACAATTTCTGGTTGGAAAATACTTCTTACGTACCAAGTTACAAATGTATGACGGAAAAACATGCTTATGTGGTCAAATAAAAAAGCTGATTTTTTGCTTGAAATAAAAAAAAGGTTCAGTTTCCACTGGAATGAGCCACATATGTAAAAATTGTTTTTGTACAATTCGTGTTCTGTGATACGTTTAAATTGTCATTTGATATTATGATTATCAAATTGGCTTCAAAAACAATTTATTCGGCTTTCGCAAGAGTGTCTTAACCCTTTGAAAACAATTTTAAGAATCTGTACATAGGCAAAACTTCAAAGAAAGAGCTTATACTTACATGGAATTCGTATGCAACCACGGCGTACCCAGATGATGAAGCGGATCCTGCTAAGCCAATAAATGCTCCACTACCTATATTGCTGACATATAATGACATGCCAACCTGTGAATAAAGCATGGATCAAGATAACAGATCTCTCTTGCTAGGCTTCTTTTTTCCTTTAATCTGGACGGGAAATCCGTATTGAAAATATGAATATTCAGATTAAGTAATAGAGATCAAAGTTATTTTAAATAATCTGTTAGTATGGTAACTAAATAAAATACACAATATTACTAGTATAGCAATTTAAATTGTGACCGTTCATTTTGAACCAGCTGTAAATGCAGTTTCTTATCATTTCTCACTTTTCCAAACATTTACAAAGACCATGTTATAAGAATTAAAATGACACCTCCTTCAACTTCAATTGAAAAAAAAAATGAAACTGAGATCAATGCATTTAAAGATCAGTTAGCCCATTTTTCTGTTAATGGTCCGCAGTATATATATAGATATATTTAAAGTTACAGGTGTTTAGAAACAAGCGTAGATTACAAAACTGAAAAAATGAAATACTGTTTCGAAATTAGCGAACACATTATCCTCAATTCAATGATGGTACATTTAATTATTTGATTTACTACATTGATGTGATCACTGACAGCCAAAAAGGAGTCCAGGTGACTCCTTACTTGGAGAAACAGCGACTCTATGACTCTATGCCGAAAATAACTCAACATCTGAAGTCAAAGGAGCAGTGACTCCTTAAGCATGTTAAGAGAGTCAGGGCTCCTGACTCTGTTAGCAGAGTCAAAGTGAATTCTTCATTCAAGACATAGTTGGATATTGTTTTGCCAGTAGAATCAAAGGTCTTGAATCTAATAGGGAGTTGCCGTGATCCTTTTACGGACTCAATGCTAGTTTCATGTGACTCATGAGGCAACGTCAAGTGTCCGGACTCTACCTTGGGAGTCAGATGATCCCCCTTTTTGTCATCAGTGATCATGGTACTAACCCTGGAAAAAGTTTTAGTACAAATATAATATAAATGTGTGTACTATAAATGTACTCAAATTGTACTCAAAATGATTTTCCAAATGTGCACCTTAGGAATGTTGTACTGTTTTTGTACTCGTGTTTTTACTAGGGAAAGTAATTGTTGTGGCATATGGTATTTAAAACTCACCAGCCACCAGCTCATGTCACGACCAGCGAGGAAATAACCACTCGTCGTACTTCTGTTGGTTTTAAAAGACGACTGAAAAAGAAAGTCATAACAAAATGCACCGTATATCAAACAACTAACACCTTATGATCAATAAACCCAGTTTGCATAGTTCATACTAAATAAAATTAATAGATGCCGAAAGGATAATGGAGATATAACAGCTAAACATATTTAAAAATCTAACCATCAAAGAAAAAAAATTACTCAGAAAATTATAAAACAGGATTAGTGTCGTCTGATCACAAAGGTGAAATCAATGTATGAGTAGAAGCACAGCGTAGTTTAAAGCTCGGACTTTCTGACGAGACTACATTATTATCTATTAGTATGAACACAAGTATTGTTTCTGATATATTAAACAAAATTGTTATTTTCATTTTAGAACAATGAAACATACCAACCGTTTCATGAAATGTTTAGGGCCGTGATATTTTTGTCAAAGTACACGCCAAAGTTTCTTCGATATAATCAAACTGACCAAGCACTTTACCAAGAAACTATTATACGAGCATTCCTACAAATTATTTCTATACTTTTGGTATAAACACAACATTTACTTACCCATATTCCAATTCCTAAAACCAATAGGAAATGAGCAACAATGATGACAATATCCCACGATTCCAATATGACATCTTCGTCTTCATAATCCGTTCTTCCCATTTTAGCTTTTAAATCTTAATTAACAAACGATTGAACTAGATGATTTCAGGTACGAAAACCCAACTAATCAAGAAACTGAATTAAAACTAGACCTAACTATTGGCATTAAAGCCTGATTAAGCACATCGGTTGTAAAATGATCATGTCTTTAAAAATAATACTTATTTTTTATGAAGACCAAACTTTCATGACTAAAGACTAAACGGTTTTGTGCATAATTATATTTTGATCGTGTTTGTAGTGATTTGATATGAGGTCATAGGTCGGATTATCACATCATTCTGTATCAAACAGATATCGACAACAGTAGTCAGTGTACAAATATATAATATCAAAGGCCAATTATTATCAAATGCAAATCAAATCAAATCAAAGAAACAATAATTATACACAAGTTGATATTAAAGTAAACTCCGCGCCATAAGTTCCTACCCATGATTTCGACACGTCTGAAGATGAATTTAATTAACATTTTTTTCTTATAAATTTTGGCACACCAATTGTAAATTAATCGATTACACGCAGAGAACCGTTATCAGTACAAATGAGTATAGGGCCAGTAGTTGCTGTTATACGGAATCCAACGGGTTAATAATGCTACCGTGTGCCCTCACGATGTATTGAATAGCCCGCGCTGTGGAGCGAATCCTAGGTTATTGATCCCGGCTACTCACGGTGTGCAGTCATGGTGTTTGTAGTTTTACCCTGAGTGTATCGTTCAGGAATTTACAACAATTGAATTCAGAGGTTAATCTTTAAGTCATCCGTTCTTTGCAAATCGGTATCACATGTTCAAGAACATGATACATTCTGACTACAAATCGATGATACTTGATTGTGGTGCCAAAAATTATCAGAAAAAAGTTAATTTAATTCATCTTCAGGCGTGTCGAAATCATGGGTAGCAACTTATGGCGCGGAGTTAATATACTTCATGTGGAATTGTCTTTAAACATCGTACTTTATGTTTGCGGTATGATAAGTATGTGTAAGTATATATGTGACCCGTCATATCAAAAGGTACCTTAAGGGTGGCAAAATCAAAATCAATTTTTTTGTCTAGACTTAAAGCTGAGACTTTACGCTTTAAAATGACACCTTGCTTTTGGTTATTGGATGTTTGATTGTAAAGTTACATTGAAATTGGTAAAAGGCATCGGTCTGATTCAGAAAACTATCGTTCAGAGAAAATCATGTTTAAAGTTTCTGTACTGTTAAAACTTCAATTGGGAAAGGATTTTTATATCGATTTTTAAAACATTTGTCTTATGTTTTGGATGTTGCAATCTGTTTAATATGATAGAATACACTTCAAAGGTAACATTTCTGATGAAATTAGAAATTCGACCTTGGATGTGATTTTTGATTATGCTCAGCTTCAATGGCCCGTACCTCGTAATTTACTATGCCGGTATTAAGGTACCTTTAGATATGACGGGACACATATGTATAAGTATACGCCAATATATGTCTTCTATATGCAATCATATTGATGATTGGTGTTTGGAGGGTGTTGTAATGCCACAATCATAGTTATTCCTCAAATATTGACTGATTGCGAGAGCAATAGTAAGCTACAGGGTGTCCAAAAAATAACTGCACATTTAAAAAAAAAGTTAATAACTTTACAACCAAGTTTCATATTGCAACTCTAGACATATGTATTGATAGAGGAGACTTGTAGTATTATTTTGGTTCCAAACATTATGTAATCAGTAAAATAGATATCTCGAGGTGATCTTGTAGCAAACGCCTTCTACTTTCCAGTGGCCGAAGGCAGTCAACATTCGTTTTAAATACCAAGAATGTTGTAATATGGCTTATTCTCCGATAAAGTGTGCAACTTTGCCGTTTTGGTGTCACTCATGTTCGTGTTGCTTGTTTAACGTTGTTAAACTTATTATAAATGATTTGAGTGGTTTAGGTGATACATTAGAGTCACGTTAGTAATATATGTGAAGCTAAAAAATTTATCCAGGAAGGTAGTTAACGATTAATCTGAAATGCCAAATCGTTACTTTTCCCATGTCGCCAGCCATACTTTTTATGTTTTACTGTACAAGAAATTTCATAATTACTGTACAGAAATCATAGTGTTAGGCAATGTAGGGGTACTGAGCCCTACCGACCATAAGATAATCATCTAAGTACTGAACACAAAACAATGCATCGCATTAATTACTTTCGATAACAACATGCAAAAGGGATATTGTGTAGACTTGAAAGACGTTTAGTGGAGTGGCATATTTTGGTATAGGACAACGTTCTCTTCTGCATGTTTGAAGGTAGAATATGATCCAAAACAGAGTATTGTTAAAGGAATCAGACCGAAAGAAGTTTTTTGACATACATGTTCAATTTTGGTAGATAGTTGGGTGACTACTCAAGACAATAATTTTATTTTGTCCAATTCATTGTTAACTTCAAAAAAACACTGAACGGTAAGCAAATAAACCTAAATCTAAATCCACTTAATTTGATTCCACTGACCACAAGAACATGAATTAATTTCATTTATTGGGTATTACGTTAGTCTTAAATTTGACAAGCGATGACAGCCCTTGAAAAATTGAATACAATTCTAGTACAACATTCCCGAGCTACACATTTGGAACACAATTCTATTACAGTTTTAGTGCCTAGTACAAATGTGTGTACTAGAATTGTTAATTGTACTAGAATGATGTTCCAAATGTGCACATTAGGAATATTGTACACTCTTAGAAAGGAAGGATCAAATATGAGACAAAAAGGATCAATTTTGATCCTTTTTAGGTATCAAATATGAGCTTACCCTTTAAGGATCAAAGTGATCCCAAAATAAGGATCAAAATTCTTGATCCGAAAAAAGAATCAAATATTTCTTATAAAAAAGATCTGCCTAAAAACATCTCACTGAAATGACCCTAGCAGGGTTTGAACCCACGCCGCATGTGCACCATGTATAATTACCAATTATAATGACCAACGCTCTAACCACTCGCCCACTGAAGAGGCAGTTATCAAGTGTGAAGAAATTATCGTATTTGTATACCATTGTTTACATTCCCGGCAATGTAGTGGATATGGGGTATAATCAAATATGAAACAAAAGATCAATTTGGATCCAAACGCGGTATCAAATATGAGCTCATCCTTTCCGTATCAAAGTAAACCAGAAATACGGATCAAAACTTTGATATTGTAATCAAAAAGGATCAAAATGAAATGATCCTAAAAAAAGGATCAAAACTGATCCTGGTGAATTTGATCCATTTGTATATTTTGATCCGAAAAAGTATCAAAACGATCCACGTTGGATCAAAAGTGATCCTTAAAGGATCAAAATAAAATGATCCCGAAAACTACTCGTATATTTGATACCGGCCTTCTAAGAGTGTATATTTGCTAGAATTGTGCTTGATTTTTACCATGGATTATTTCAATGTATTTTACCACGCTTTATATGAGTAGGTTACCCTATATATGTACACACATACAACAGTTTCAAGGACTCGAGGAATATGTTGAATTATTATAAAAGTAATATAAATGTTTTAATAATTGGACTATCTACACGGAACGCAGATCCTTATCCGTATCTCACTGACTGATCCAGATATTATGCCCTTACAAATATCATCTACACTGTAAAAAACACCGCATTTAAAAGGTAAAAAACTTGAATTCTTGTATATTACGTGTGTACTGGTAAAATAATGTAAAGCATAAAATATCAAATTCATTATTTTGAAGAGATTATTGTACATAACATTGATATGCAGGGTCGTACGAAGCAGGGGGCTGGGGAGGGGGGGTTGCTGGGTCGAAAAAGCGGGACGCTGGCGGGACAAATATCAAAATATTGGGACGATATTGTACTACTCTTACTGTCCCGAGATTACTGTCCCGTAAATTTTTAGTCAAAATAAGTCAATTTTAGCACAAATATCAAAGTTTTATATCGATTTTTGACGGTATATACATCGGGACGAAACATACATTTTGGGGCGGCAAATGTGTTTGCCCCCTCCCTTGGCTTAAATGCCTTCGTACGGCCCTGTTGATCTGTCGTTACGTTTGCCCCGTAGCTTCCTTCACATCAAATTCAGATCAAACCATAAAATTGTATTAGTTATTTCATTTTAAGAACGCTGTAATTCAACAGTTCAAACCTGGCAGCATGATTCTCATTAAACAACATTTGTGTGCCGCCGCGACAAAAGGATGCAGAGTAGAGGCTCGCACATGTTGCTCATTGTAGCATATCTGATGTACACAACTAGTATACATTAGATATGCTACAATCAGCAACATGAAGGAGACAACAACTGCATCTTTTTGCCGTGTAGCGGCCTACATTTGTGACCTGGTAAAGCAAAAAATCTTATAGAGAGATAAAACTCAAATTTTTTTGCATATGGGATACACGAACACACACACGGTGTAATCAACACTACATATTTGTATTCAATCAATGGATTCTCTTATAGTACTCATATATACAAACGATTCATCATGCAATTTTAAAAATTAAAAAAAAATGAGATCAAAACACATAATTTGTAGATTCGTTATCATTTTTATTGGAAGATATTGGAATGAATACAGGAATAACTGGCCAATTGTGGTAAAAGAAAAGTTAGAACATTAAGCATATTAAGCAAATCAATACCATGTAAAACCGCTTTCATAATGAAGTTTTATCGCCACAACCCTGTTAATATTTGTACCTTGTAAAAGAGTATACTGTCAAAAAAGTTATCCGAAGAATGCAAAAATAAAGACGCCAACGCCACAGAGTAAGACCGCATTAGCAATGGCTACAATTCTCCATGTTGGATGCTCTCTTATACTCGTGTTCTTTTGCTCCATTTTTTCCTTCTCTTCAGGACTTATTTCTGGTGGTGGGAGACTACTTATTCCGCACATCATATTCCATGATTTCCTTGCAAAAGACAAATCGCCACTTGCATCTGAAATAACAAGTGATACAAACTTGTCCTAATACAAAGATGTTTTATTTGCTCCTTTGTTCCCCTTAAAAATGCTTGCAAAAGACTATCATGGATAATTTTGAATTACAGCCAAATTGACTAGATCAAGCCAAATCCCCCCAAAAAAAACTTAAAGGAAAATTTTTCAGGTCATGCTAAAGGTTCGGTAATGTGTTTTATAGATATCAAGCCCAATAGACCTTTTCAAAATCCATTCGGAAATCTCCGCAACATTGATCACATGGCCATTTTTTCAACCAATCACGTACAAGCTCATTAGTATGCACGATTTTGTCAACAAAAAGAGTCCGAAAAATCACTCGCATTTCAGTGCAATACAAGTGAAAAATAAATAGAACCAGAACCATACAATATTAGATACACTCATTCTGAACAACTTTTGGCCGATGGTACCATAAGCTCACCGACATAAAGAGTGAAATTTCCATTTGAAATCGGCTGATCTGCGCTGGTTAAGCTTAAGATTTGAAGTTGCATCAGGGCGATCAAACTGAAAGTGACTCTGTAGTGCTGACGCTAATTCCAAGTTCGAATTCGTACGCAACCCATTAACGAGAACGCGAACTTAACATTCTGGTTATTGTGTTGAAGAGTCACTTTTCTTTCGGGAATTGCCGGAAAGTGTAAAATCAGCTTCGGAAATTCTCGGATAGTCGTGTTTTGAAAAGGTCTATGGTATTGTAGTATGTCACAAACACTCATTTCTTGTCATCTTATCGAAAGAAGACACAAAGTGAGTGCGTTTAGATTGTCTTGATACACTTAAAATGCAATTGATACATTCTATTTGCCTGACTTTATTACTAAATGCAACATCGGAGTGTCGGACCTAATTAAACTCGGAGTTACACAAACCTAAAGTTGCATATTTACTCGAACTTGGAAATTGTATATTATACATCTTCAATCACGTGTATATAAAAAAACGAAGAGTGTGACCAAGGTTTTTGAAAACCTGAACAGTGCTGAATGAGCTACAAAAACTGGCGATGTTGCCTTTTAAAACCATTATAAACATTCTATTTGAAATACGTCGGGATTTTTTTTTTTTTAATTTAAAAGTAAAATGCAGTAGCAAAATGATTCCTTCTTACCAGCAGCAATTTGTTTCTCTTTTTCTAGTTTGATTTTTTCATTTTTCTGATTTTGACTTTCTTCTTCTTCGTCCATTGGTACCCGTTTAACTTTTGAAAAGCGGGTCCACCATGTCAACCTCACAATCTAAATAGAAGAAAGATATGGTAGTAATGTGTAAATGAGGTAAAAGTGGTTTATTTGAATTCGATACACTTACACAACATACCGCATGTTCTTTAGATCACAGGAGACCTCTCAGGCAGACGGGATAAACTTTTTTCATTCATTTTAATATTCTGGGTTGTACAAATGTATACACCAGTGTAAGAAACCCCAACTCCAATAGCTCCCTTCTGTTAATTATACTTATAAAATATAAATGCATACAAATCTCTGAAAATGCTTCCACATCACTAAAATGTCAATATCCTAATCATCGTGACTTTTCTTAGTTGACTTTTTAGACATTATTAGATAATTGTCATAGTACATAGTTGCTATATTTAAACAGCCAGTACAAGAACACCCCAACTCCATGAGCCCCCTTCTGCAACTATATACTAGAAACATTATCTAACACTGTCTAAAAAAGTTAACTGCAAGGTCAAATATGACACTATGATTTGGATATAGACATGGAAATGCTTTTTAGTGATTTGAAAGCATTTTCAGAGAATGGTATGCATTTATATTTAACAGAACTTAACAGAAGGGAGTTATTGGAGTTGAGGTTCAAATATAGTTGTATTCAAATATATATTGTGACAGGGTCGTGTCTTATACGCTGCAGCAGTCCTACGTCATAATGCAGATCACGCATTGTCATAAAAGCTTCCAAGAACTGGGTTCAACACAATATTTTCGATATTTTCGCATTATGGCAAGTTCCAATGCATCATCGGCAAATACCCGAATATCCCCAATTTGTCTCCATGCCGGTGTAATAAAATACACCGTCCGTGTTACTGAGTGTCCTAGTTACTATCGTGTAGAACGTACTTGCACATTACATAACACCGGAATAAAAATGACAGTGAATCTGGTATCTCCCCTATAAATCTATGGTTTGTTCTCATTAACATCATTTTATCTAATATCTGGGTTTTTCAAAAAAATGTAATTCACTACATGCATGGTACCCGAACTTTGCTTAGTTCTTCCTCTGACAGACTGAAAATTGCCCCAAAATGTGAAAATGAGAAAAAGAAATAGCATAATCAAGGTAATTTTCTGTTGTCTCACCTTCCTCTTATCGATTGGTTGGGTTATAAGTGCGACAAACACCGAGATGACAAGAGTGATTCCAAACAGAACACACGCAAAATGAAGATAGTGAAGGTCTTTGACAATACTTGGTCTGTTGTCGACATCACCACATCCGGGAACTCCATAAACAAGATCTAGAAACATTCTGGTAATGCCAACAGCGAATCCTCCCACCATTCCATAAAATGCACCCTGTATCAATCGAAGTTAAAGTAAACATATAGATATTTATTACTTATTACTACCTTTGCCAATATGTTGGCGAATACGGTTTTTGATACAGCAGGCGAACGTACAATAGTGTTGCAGTATTATCTACAATGCTTTAGCGGACATCTTTCGTTGCAGTTTACTAACTGGTGTCAATCTCATAGCTCATAGTCAATGATTGAATGTTTTTGGTTCACATCAAGTTCATTTTGTTTTATTTACAAAACTTGAGACAATGTTTATATTAAGATGAAGACTGTAATAGTAATATTCAAACAAATTGTACCGTAATAGGCAAGATCATGCGACATATTATACGCTTATATCTTTGGAGCTTACCGGTTCATTCATACGTTCCCAAAACATTGCAAGACAATAGACAGCAAACATTGGAGGAGAGAAATATGACGTCATAGACTGAATATAGATGAAAAGTTCTCCTGACCCATAGGCTTGAATAAATGGAATCCATAGCACGCTGACTACGACGAGAACTAAGGTGACTAATCTGCATCGATAAAAACATCATATAAAGTTTACTTGCAGCTTGCAATCAGTTTGATATTCATTTTTGGTTAGTATTGATACATGTATTTTTCAAAAATAAAAATCTCAACGATTGTTCATCGAAATAGACTATACTGAAAAGCATAGTGTTAAGCATTTCACAACATTATATACATGTATAACATTACGGATGTGTCTTATGCTTGAACACTTGGCAGTGTTGATCTAAACTTAACTTAAGTAGCTATTTTCCTTCTGATTCTGCCCTTGTTTTCTAGATTAATAAATTCTGAATTATTATTTTTTCTACCCCAAAAAAGTAATGGTACTACGGAGTCAAAAAGCACAGTTTTCGAGAGTAAACTTTGCGAGGAAAAATCCAAAGCCAGTATTCACAAAGGACAATAACTGTATTCCAGGAATAACTTTAATAGTTAGTCCACGGGCTAGCAGGCTTTATCATTTTGTTTATAACATCCAACTTAGTTCAGGGCTGTGAAGAATCTCTATTCCAATAATGACTAATCCAGGAATAAAGATATACCTGGATATAACTTTTGTGAAAGTGATAAACTGCTATACCAACCTTCCGACAATAACCAATTCTAACTCAGTTGATGTTGGACGCAATTTTGACCAACAATCCAGAGTAAAAATAGTACTGGCACTATTAAAGATGGATGTTAATGAACTCATCAATGCAGCTAACATTGCAGCCAACATCAAGCCTCTTAGACCTATAAGAAACATACAAAAGAGATATATTCCTTACATTCCAATTGAAAATTTTGGGCCAACATACAAGGGATATTAAGTGGTTGCTTCAAAATTCGATATTATCGGTTTTGGGTGGTTGGCTATTGTTTATTCCCGATGAAACTGGCCAGAACCGAAAAAAAAATCGCCAGTTGAGTTTTGAAGCGACCTAAAATGGACTACGTCATTTAAGTTGAGTTTCTAATCCATGTTGACATACAAAGCTGTTTAAAAAAAATTAAGAATTCAGAGATTGTTTGAAAGCTTAGAATTCATTTTATAGCATGCTTGTCTCGGAGTGATTTATAACTTTGTCAAAGGTTTAGATCATTGTGCAGTGGAAACTCATTAGCATGATATAATCAGATAACACACAATTCTGTAATGGTTTTATATCTTTTAAACTTTTTTACTGAGTTCTTAAGGCCCAGACAGAGCTCTTATGAACTACCAAATACAATGATGCAACTAGTCTTTGTTATCTAATATTCTATGTATAATTCCAATGTATTTTCTAATAACAACAGGGGCTTGGTGATGACAAATCAATGTACCACATTTTTTATATGGATGTCAGCATAAAACCTTCGTTATTTAGTAAATAATGCAGTGCATGAAGATGTGTGGAATTAAATATTTGTTAACTCTTAAAGACTATAAATCTGGCT
>JXSR01S011582.1:38607-52315 GCA_000969725.1 Ophiothrix spiculata
ATTTTTTATTGAGAGGTTTGTTTACACCCTAAAATGGATTTAGGCCCTTTTGGAAACAAACTGTAGTGGATTTAGGCCCTTTTGGAAACAAACACAGATTTTAGTGTACTGGTAAACTCTATGAAGCAACTTTTGGGGAAAATGGCTTGGTTCCATTTAACTACTACTATAGTACTACACTAGGGCACCAATAACTCAATTTTGACCAAAAGTGGATTAAGGCCCTTTTGGAAACAAACTCTTCAAATATACACAGCTAAGTGAAGGTTGACATTTGAATAACGCATTTATTCCACTCGAAATCACATTATGGTCCACTAAAAAGTCCGAAACCCTTTCGATAAAGAAAAATAAAATGAGAAAATTTTACACCATCAGAAAACAACATAAGAAAACGACCAGTAGAACGAAAATATTTTGTTGTTGTTGTCGTTATTTAACTATTGGCAATAGATTGGCAAGATTGCCAATTAATTTAAACACTTTAGTTTAGATAAAATGCAATAACCAGTAAAATCACTGGTTGTTATAATGCTCACCAGCCACCAGCTCATGTCACGACCAGCAAGAAAGTAACCACTCGTTGTACTTCTATTGGTTTTGAAAGATGACTGAAAAAAATAAATAAACATAAAAAATGACAGAGTTAGCATTACAGAAAAAATAATATTATTTGTGACTGTGGTATCACCATTGTAGCGTGAATGAAAATTTCGATTTCTATATGGAGTTGAGGACAAGTATCTTCCGTTTGCTTTTTTGACATCCATGATCTAATATCCGAGATGCAGAGTTCATTTATTTATTTATTTATTTCATTCTTCTTTATCCTGAGCTATCCCTTCAATGCACTAGCACTGTTCTTCCAGGGAGCCCAGGTGGCCGTGGCCGTACATAAAACATTCAAAAAATACAAAGTACACAATAAAACTAGATAATACGTAATTAGAAATACAAGTTAAAAATATAAAAACAAACAAAATATTGCATCTTTGGATCACTGCACCACCCCATCAAGGTAACAATCCAGGCACTGGCTAGGAACAGGGCAAGGCAGCAAGGGGAAAACGGGAGCTCTCTCCACCCCACTCTACCCCACCCAGCACAGGAGAGAGAGGAGGAAGAGGCAGCAAGCAACTACTCCAGCCCGCCAAGCAGAGCAAAGGTGAGAGTAGTGGGAGAACCCAAGCACGGAAACACCACCTGCCCCCCTCTTCCCAGTGCAGTGGCAAGATTGATCCCTCTGGGTTACTGAGAGAATTGCACCAAACCTAGTATTAAAATCATTACGTTCAATACGACGGCAGGCAAAATCGTCATCATTTGGTTTGCTAACGTCAAAAGACAAATAGAATTGAGTATCATCAGCCTACATATGTGACCGTCCACCCCAAAACAGCAGTAAATGCCAGCTCTTGTCATTTTCAGTTTTTTAATTATTTGCAAAGACTATGCTTTAAGGATTAAAATGATACCTTAATGAACGATTTCCAGAAGTTAAGTTATGGTCCGTCAAAGGTTGACAGGGAGTAAAACGTGTAACTGAGATAAATACGTTCAAGGATTAGTAAGCCCTATATTTTCTGTTGATCGTCTTAAGAATATACACATTTATTTCACATTTCCTATCATTTTCTTGAAATGAAACTTTGCTGGTATTTTGTAGTGAGCATTAGGATTGTGAATCTGTCAAAATGTCAATTTCGGCAAATTATGACCTTGACATGTATTTTCACCTGTAGCGCAAAATAAAGTTTCTGGCATTTACTGCTCATACGGGCTGGACGGTCACATATATGTACATTTGAGTTGTGTTTTTGTGCAATGTTTATGACCGTGAAGAATATTATAACAAAAAATAGAGGGCTCAGCACTGACCCTTGTG
The DNA here is from genome assembly GCA_000969725.1 of Ophiothrix spiculata. Lineage (NCBI taxonomy): Eukaryota > Metazoa > Echinodermata > Ophiuroidea > Amphilepidida > Ophiotrichidae > Ophiothrix > Ophiothrix spiculata. The sequence continues at coordinate 40,493 of JXSR01S011582.1, forward strand.
GTACTCCAAAATGGAGATCAGTTGGGGAATTCTAGTACAAACAGCTTAGTTTCTACATGATAAATATGATGATATCCATTAGAGAGCCAAACCTTTGACACAAATTAATTCTAAACGAGAAAGAAGAATGTTATGGTCCATGGTGTCAAAGGCTGCAAAAAGATCTAAAAGTACCAAAAACACAGTATGTTTGTTATCCAGATTGCATAAAATATAATTTTGAACTTTTAAAAGACCAGTCTCAGTTCCATAGAATTTCTTGTAAGCTGATTGATACTTTGCTGAGAAGTTATGTTTATTCATGTGTTCATGAAGTCGATTGGCGACAATTTAACTGAACTTCCCTTAAAAACACCCATAGGGACCAATTGCTATTTGTAATCTAAGTTTAGTTCAGGTAAGGTCAATGGTTCTGGAGTTATTGTCGTGGCCTGGGAATGACCTGGGATGACCTAAGATCAATTTTTGGACAATTTAAAGATTTTACCTCTAGATGACCGATAACCTTGTATGACCTTGACCGAACCCCCTGTATAACACTCAGGGGGACAAATGCTACTCATGGTTCAAGTTTGGTCAAGGGTACTAGAATGGTCGTGACCTTGGAATGACCTGGAATAACCTTAAGTCATCTTTTTAGACAATTTCAAGGTTTGACCTCATATTGACCTTTGACCTTAAGATGATCTTGGATGACTTTGACTGTACCCATCAATACTGTACATATTCAAGTATCCTTTTGGTTTTGCTTTGTTTCAGATGTAAACCTTATGATGACAGCAATTGTCGAAAATATTTGTAGTAAAATAGCAGTAGATTAGAAGTATTTATCCATGTTGGCTCCATTGTACTATATTCTAAGTTTGGTCCAATTAGGGTCATGTGTTCTAGAGTTATGGTCGTGACCTTGAAATGACCTTGTGTGACCTTGGGTTAACTCTCCTTTCTTGACTTCAAAATGACCTTTGATGACCTTTGACCTTAGATGACCTTAACCGGATCCCCCATCTTTTTAGAACATTCAGGGGGGCCAATTGCTATACATGATCAAAGTTTGTTCCAGATCGGGTCACGGGTTCAGGAGTTATAAGCTAACATACAAACATACATCTCGGGAATTATAGTATGATGATTCCACAGAGTAGATTTTAGCGATATACCATAACTTGGGACACGATTTTTTAATAACCAATTATCGAAGAGGGAACAAAAAACAAGTGGAAGGATAATGCATAGGTTATATATAAAACCAGAACTTTGGATTGGCATGATACTTTTTTTTTTATTGTATAAATATCGCATCTTGAGAAAACAGTAAAATGCATAGGTATTGTACAGGGTATCCCAATAAAAATGCATCACGTTTGTTTTTGATCATATCTCAAATAAAATGATTTCCTTCGTTATGAATAAGAAAGCAAGTTAATTAAATTATCACAAATAATGGTGAAAATAAAATATAATAATTAGCTTTTGAGATATGAATTCTTTTGCGCAAAAGCGCACATTAAATGTTAAATATCCTTACTTGTTAAAACAATAAAATATTAAGTAATTTTGACTCGCAAGTTTCATTTTCAATTTTAAGTTTGAAAAATGTTTGTCAAATAAAAGAAACAGTAAAGTAGTTATCACTTGTTTATTTTCCAATTTTACCCACTCGAGTGAGATACCGCCATAATTGGTACTCAGAGGTACGGGTAGATATGGAGATAAGGGCACACATAATCTATCTATTCTTCTATTTTGTGAACATAAATCAGTATTATGTCATCTCTAAGTAACATTCTTTGATGTGACATATAACATTTTAAAAACAAGATAATTAATTAACACGATGTTAATAACTGACATGAAGCAGGAAAAACAAACAAACAAACCATTTATCTGAATCCAGCTAGAACAATCATACGTGCATGACAATCTATTCAGTGTTCAAAATGTTAAGAATGACAAGACAACTTGAATATTACTTGTAAGTTCTACCTGTTGTATCATAACTTTTGTTCTGTTAAAAGTAGATACTTGAATATTGACACAAATATAGCAAAGAATGTCACCTACACATGGTGAAACAATCATATCAATATCTTTTCTAGATTTCTGTAGGTTACCTGAAAACCACAGTAAGGTTAGTGTACACCGGAAACGGTAAAATATCTAATGACATTTCACCTGAAATTATATGTGCAGCTTATGTATGAAAAACAATCTGTAAACCAAAATGTTATGTAAGTTACAGTATAAATTTGATACGAAAGTGTACCTAACAGTCCAACAAATCATTTGTCACTGATAAAGTAAACTTTTTACAGACATGAATTACCCAGAATCCCAAAAATTGAAAAGATGTCTTGTACCCTCTCAGGATTACGAATATCAGCATAGTGTGTTTCTCTGTAGCCTGACATTTCCAAGTGCGTTTTAATGTAAAAAGCAACAGTTGAAGTTAGTACACCACATTTTCAGTCAAAAATAAGAATTTGGTTGCTTTTGGTATCTACCATGGAAATAGTTTTAAAATAGAAACTTTACAATGCTACCATTTTGTATCTTGTTTTATTAAGGTCAATTTCTTCGTAAACTGTGTCTTTGGTGATTTTGATATTTTTGCTGGAGGGGCTATTTGTTCCTATTATTGTTATCCTTGTGAATTACCATTATTTTCAGTCTGGGTCAGCTTTTTTAATCATCCCTCATAATCGTATGTTCATTCTTATGTTTTACAAATTTTTTACTGTATACCAATACTACATGGCTAGATTATGGTATTTTAGTTCACTGTATTTGAGCCACTTTTAAAAATGTTGCACATTTTTGACCGTTCCGGTGTAACGAAACCCTCTGTGGTTTTCATGAAACTTACAGAAATCTAGATAAGATATTTATTTGATTGTTGCACCATGTATAGAGGACATTCTTAACTATGTTTTTTTTTGCCAACTTTTAAGTAGCTAACTTTATTAGAACAAAAGTTATGATACAACAGGTAGAACTTTTTGAATGACCCTCGTATAAAGAATCTTTAAAGGTAAATTCATTTTCAAGGGTAACGTCACTCGGGCATCACAACAACAACATGAACAAAAATATCTTCTTTTTTGACATTCGTGCTCAAGCGCCATGAATGAAGAGCTAAATGGCCTTGCGTCACAAATAGGTCCCTCAAATATCATGGATCTGTTACATATTACCCTAAAAAAATTGTAGAAAACATGCATTTTTGCTAAAACTTCTTTACGTATTTGGAAAAGTTTGGTATCATATGAAAGGTCTATTTATACTCTATTTATGTACAAAAATTGAACTTCTCATGATTTTAATTAATGAAGTTATACTTGAAAAAGCAATTAGGGAACACGATGGATCGGGTGGATAGGCGACGGTGGAGGAGGCGCGCATAGGATTACATGCAAAAGTGCAAGAAAGTTATGATTTATAAACACGTGTATTATTAAAAATAAAAATGCTGGGATCATAATTTTTTGAATATACTTCAATGAGATATGTATAATGATAAAGCATGTAACCAATATTGACAATTCATCCAAATTCTGTTGTTTCTCAATGGTTTATATGTGGGTAATTTTCTCTATACATTACTGTACAAAACATGCATTACACTCAAAAACTTTAAAATGACATATCTTTTGACCGAATCGACGTAAATGGTAAAAGTTATACATTTTTCAAAAGGAAATTTGTCGAGGAATCCAATTATGTGATTAATGTTTAGGTAGTGTATACATGAAAAATCTTTTGACCGATAAATGTCAACCAACAAAATCTCATTCTGCCAAGTTGGTTGACCAAAATGCACTTTTATTTTATTTTGCACCCTGTATAATTTTTACCCATCCTTAAAAATTAGACTTATTCGGGTAAAAGTGAAATCTTCGGAAAGTAAGCTTTCCAGCAATATCGAACTTTGTAGGTTTTAAGTGTATATATCCGGAGTTACGATCCATTGAATACCAAATGGCATGGTTTTACCAATGTTTTTTGTGTGAAACAAAAAATATGACCAGTTAATGACTTACGTCCAAATCATCTATTTTTATAATTTTCGCATTGCTGTGTTTGATATTAGGACAGTTGACGCTACTTTACCAAGGTCACAAAATTGCATAAACATATGTGACCTGTTACAGCAAAAGGTACCGTAAGTCAGAGCTACATGTCTCTGATTAACAAACTCTTTAAAACTAATCAATAATCAATATTTTAGGGGAGGGCAATAAACAAAAGCACCTCTTGCCTTTGAAATAAATTGATATTTCACCTAAATGATTACTTTATTTACTACCCTCTCTTTAGATTTTGATTATTAATTGGTTCTTTACAGTTTTTAATCACACACTTGTAACTCCGACTTAAGGTACCTTTTGCTGTAACGCGTCACATATGTGACCATCCATCAGGAACCTGCAGTAAAGTCGGCATTATACAAACATAAGAGTTGTCGTTTTCTGACAAATTTTGAAACCATCATCTTTCATTTTAACTAAAAAAATATCCACATTTTCCAAATGAAGTCGTATTGAAAATGTGAATGATATTCAGGGTGTATCAAAAAACGTTTACAGTTAGTAATGTGCCTCCATTTCAAAACGTATGATACATTCGGTAAATTTATTTTGTATCAAAAGTAAAATAGGCTATTGTCCTTCCATAACAGAAAAAACAACGGATTTGATACAACCAAAACAAACAAAAAATTATGTATGTTGCATTTGTAAATAAAATCAATTGTGCAGAGCCAATGAACAGAAAATACTCGTGAGTGAGTAGCTTTTTATTTTCATTCAAATTTAGAACTTGCCATGTTTTTTGAGGTTAGGCCCATTTGCGGTACATCTCACTCTCTTCATCCATACCTAACTCCTTCCTGATAATAGTTGATTAGAGTTGATAAATACCTTTAATTAGCTATTATTTTTAATTGATTTTATAGACTAATACATAATCTTCAAAATAATACCAAAATTATGACATTTCATACGATTATTGAAAAGTTGTGACAAAATTTGATGCACAATGTACATATATCATCCACACCAACCGCATTTATGCCCGTTTTCATCTCTGGCTAAATTAAAGTCACCACACCAACCGCATTTATGCCCGTTTTCATCTCTGGCTAAATTAACTTATTGACTTTAACTTGTTATTAGCGTTAATGATCAACTTTATTCGGGTTAATTCTAACTTGTGTTTGATAAACAATAACTAGCCTTTAAATCATATCATATTTTTGACACTGCAATGGATTTTTAAGAAGATATGACATAAAAATTGATGCACAATTTTCATGATGCCTCAACCGCACCCGCCTCAACCACACCCGCCTCCACCCCTGGCTAATTAGCTTTAACATGTTATTAAGCACAATTAATCAATTTATTTGGGTTATATTCTTAATTTCCTGAAAGACAAATAAATTGTCTTTAAAATCATACCAAAATTATGACGCTTCATGGGATTGTTGACAAAAATTGATGCATAAATCATTATCAATGCAACAAATCTACCTTTTATGGGTGCCCTTATTAAAAAAGCATGACCAAATCACTCTGAAAAGAGTGGTATGAGTGACCAACTGTCAATGAGTAAATTTTCACTCGAAAAGAGTAGAATTTCTCTATTTCACTATATCGCTTTTAGAGTGTACTGTTGAGATGTTTTTCAAGATAGAAAAGTAATGCATCCAATTCCAATTTACACAGAAGCATTTACAGAGGTTAACATAATTAAACATCTAAATGTACATGAATATGAACATGTTCCTTAATAGATAGATAACAACACAATGTCTATACATACCCATATTCCAATTCCTAAAACTAAAAGGAAATGCGCCACGATGATGACAATGTCCCAAACTTCAAGTTTAACATCTTCATCATCATAATCCGTTGCAGCCATTTTACTATTAAATCCTGTATAGCAAAATTATGAACTTGGAGAAACAAGGTAAGAACACTTGGAACAAGTATTTAACTTAAACTTTCAAGATACCGTAGCTGGAACAGGCAAAGAGCTGGCGCCAAAACATGAACAAGAAGATTGAATATTGAATGGAATATTCAAAACAATATTTAGAGGCAGACTTCTTTTGAAAACATGTTGAAGTGTATAAACACTATCACATTTTCTTGATTAAGTGGTGTAAAGAAACCAAACTCAAATATTTGGATTAAATTTCTAGTCCAGTGGTTATCTGAGTGATTTATTTTGATTTTCGCGTCCAAAGATACTGTAGTACTAGATTGGCACACCACGTATCAACTTATCAAAACCAGTAGTCGTTGTGTAAATAGTTCAAGCCAAAGGCCACTTATTATCAAACGTAAAACAAATCAAAGAAATGATTAAACACTGATAAAAAAAGATATTCGAGATTTAAAAACTATGAGGTCGTACAGTTAAAACCAGTCGTAAAGTCTGCCATCTGGCCATTTTAACTTGTTACTTATTGTTTAACTTTTTTCGGAATAAAATTCATTTAACATTTCAGAAAGACATTTAGATAAACCATGTGTTATCTGCAAAGTCCATTTTTTAAGTCGCAGCAGCCCAGATTCTTAAAAGATTTTGAAGATGTACCTCCAGGGACCATTCCATGTTCACAACAACTCTATTTTTGTAAATTGAGAGGCATTGAAGAATCATTTTGTGCTTTGTTTCCAAGGATTTTCTTGGCGTAGTCAGGCGTGACCAAGACATTCAATCACCTCACTCTACTACAGATAAACATTCCATATGACCACTCAACTTGAACAAAGAAGTGACCTTGACTAAGGCGGGGTCAATCAAATTTGACCTAAAAATCACGTTATTGATCCATTTTAGTTGTTCCCTCCCCCTTACCAGTATATGGGAAAATTGATCACATTCGGAAATCCATTTCACACCCGACAAGATAACCTATCAAATCTGACCAAAAGCAACATACGTTTCAACATATTTCCATCATAAATTGTCCTTTACTTAAAAAAGTGGTAAAAATATTTATCCTAACTTTATAAGCAACCGTGTATCATTGTGCAAGGTGTTGATTTTTAGTGTCAGGGCTGTAAACAAAATGAAACCTTATGTCAATTTTATTTTTGCACATTTTAACGCAAGCTTTTCACACGACATCAAGAAAAATTTCTAAATTTTGCTATAAACGTATCGGCATAAATATATATTTTACACTGAATCAGTGCAAATGGCCCAAATTTATGCCATATTGATCAAAAGTTTATACCAGCCCTGCAATGCACATTAACAATAAGAGCATTATTTAGAAACATGCTTAATTTCTGGGTTTCTGTTTTATGTACTAGATAAAGGATGAGAATCACGTCTACCTCAAATATAATGTGCCTTGTCAGGGATTGTTGATGAGTTCCGCAGGGCTCGAGCCGCATAAGAGACTATCTCCGAAGCATTCCCTGACAAGTCACATTATATTCCAGAAATATAGTGATTGGAATTCTTTATCTGACATACACGTCAAGCCCGAACAAAGTCGTTGGAGAGTTTGCGATCATCCAGAACGCGAACGCGAACGTAAACGTGAGTTCTATTGAAATTCAGCCAACCTTTACCTACTTGAACAGTACAGCACACCATTATTTAGGTTTTTAAATAGTGAAACACCACGGTTATCAATTCAAACCTATGCAGGATCAAACGTATGCTGTAGTCTAACATCATTTATCGAACATTCTATTTATTGGATTATTGAATTAAATATGAATGTCTTTTGAAGTTAATCAAAGTTGGGAATCACCAAAATATTTTCCTATCGTGTTAAACGACAGACAGTTATATAATGTGCCTATAGAGCCTAAAGCCCGTGTCACATGGAAAAACTTTATAAAAGTTTGTTCCAGGGACTGCTAAGTGACATCAGGTTAACTATGATAACAACACCAATAATCACCATCAATAAAAGTAACAAAATTTAAAAGTAATAAGGAAAAGGCAAGTTAACAAAATTAAAGATTTGATAGGTTTACAACCGCCATAACACGCTCATAGAGAATTTTTGTTATAAATGTCGATTTTATCGCTATGGTGTGACCTACGCAAAATCTTAGTGATGCGTTTCAAGAGAAAATAATAGTATACCTTCAACACGGGTGGACAGTCTTTAATAATTGATGAATATTCAAAAGAATCAAAAGTGAAATGTTCAAACCAATTTTTCTAACACCATATATTTTCTGTATTTTATAACACATAAGTGACAAATTTAATTACATCGGCCAACGCATTCCTGGTGGTACAAACCCTTACCGGGTTACGCCTATAGTGTATAAAATGTACTGCATTTTAGATGTTATGGAATCCTTTGGTGAATCAAAAGCCTGTATCTATAATATGCTGGAATAAAGTTTCGAAATTAATGACAGATTCCCTTTATTTGTTTTTTTTTTTCATGTTGGCCGTGTTTATTGTTGTGTACGTATTTGACATGTCAATAAATTATCATGCAAATGAGCGAGATAAATTAGCGTCGAGATGCAAACAAATAGTTTTAAACCCGGAGCTCAAATAGTTACATGTTTGTCTTTTGTTTTCAACCAGTGTTATATGAAACGCTGTAATCAGATTCGGATCTTATTTGACACTTGATTTAAATTTCAATACCAATTCAATTCGCTCACTTCATGATAAGGACTGCATGATAATTGTTGATATATCAAACTAGAATCAAGTGTTTCTAATTCTTCATCTCGTCTCACTTCACTGCCCAGACCGTTATCAAAATCTTTCGTTTGATAACAATGGATAATTTATGAATAGAAAAGGGCTAGACGTGTATTATTGTATAATGTCCCTTCAAGGCAGTGAACCGCGACTCTCTGATTGTTGTCAGGATAAGGATGCCCGACCCCTGCAAAATGAAGTAAAGTGAGCGTCAAAACACTCTGGATGAAAAATTGAGAAGAATTCAACATATCTATTAGCCTTTCTCCAAGGCGTTGTATTACAGGGTTCGGTATATTGTAATGTATATATCGCCCTCTAAAAGTATTCGCTACGCTCAGCGCTCGCAGATGGCAATCGCCTCACGGCGCTTGCTAACTAGCGCCTTTGGCGCTCGTATCGCGCCTGTTGAGTCAATATTTCGAAGCGTCTTTAACAAAGACTACATATCTATTGACCTTATTCAACCGGTTTTAAATAACCAAGGCTACACATCATTTTTGTTTTAGAAGATAATAAATCGGTTTTTTGGGCTAGTTCTGATAGAAAACATATACAAACACAGATTGATGAAATTTTAAGAATATGTTTTGCCTTTAAAACCTATAAAGTGAATAAATAGCAAGAGGAAAAACATACGTTGATGTGATGTACAAAAGAAGCATAATGTCGGCTTTTCATACTAGCTTGCGATTTTTCGATAACTACTACCTTTTGTCCCGACGGGTCATCATCTGACGTCAGCAACGTGCATTGATCTCATAGCTAGTACTTTGAGCACCGCTCGCTGCGTTGAATGTAAAATGTAATGAATGAGACATATGTTTTTCTGCCTGAAAGGTAAGCTTTTTTAATATAAATTATTTCAAGAATTCGAGAATTTTTTTTTTCGTTACGGTTAATAACTGAAGAAAAATACACGCTACGTCAAAAACATAGAAATTAACAGGCGGCGGCGGACACGATTTATAGAAGATCCTAGATTTAGGGATGAGGGATTTCCAAAACGCAAATTTAGGGAACGATCTACGTGTATTTCTATTGGGTCACGTGACTCAAGTATTGAAGAAAATAATTACAAAGATCATATTTTTACCTCTCCTCAAAAAACTAGTGTTCTTATCGTAATTAGCATAATTATGTTATCCTAAATCCGCTGAGGTTCACGCTTGAACCCCACTTTTCATATATGTTATCATATTTTTTACCGAATAGCAATATAATTTTAGCGGCAATCCCACACGATCCCGGAATTTGTATTTTCCCACGATGTTTCTTATTATAGAGGCGGTATAGGACATGAGTCACATCGACGCAGCCGGGGATCGTATACAATAAGAACGGCAACCATGCAATAGTTGCCACGACCACCCTCCTCTGGAAATTAATCAAAACGACTATGACGGGATTCGAACCCACGGTATTGAGATGAATAAGAGTCCAGGGCCTATATTCATGAAACACCGCTAACTCTAGTTGACTCTAGTAAACGAACCCTCACATGAATTTTGTTTTAGCTCATTTCAATGCAAGATTTGAATTGATATTTTTAGAAAAAATCACAAGCCGATTTTGAAGGTATAAGGCATGAAATAACTTGCCAGAAAAAATTGCAATGTGCAACACATTTTGTTTTTCATGTCTATTTTTTCGATTTTACAGGGTTTAAAAAATAATTTTCAGACTAATTTATATACATGTTAAAAATAAAGTGCATGGTCGATTCAATATTTCAACGTATAATTTCACTTAAAGGAAAGGCCACACGGTGGCCCTCTTTACTCAAAGGACACCGCAGAGGTGTAACAAATTACAGGGCAAAAGGCTATCATTCGTTCGTTCATTCATTCATTCATTCATTCATTACAATTATATCAATATCGATCGGGTAATTGAAACTATCGGATTTGTTTTGTCGCTATTGGAATAATGTACTTCAAATGGTCGTGATTTAGCTTCTGATTCGTTTTTGATGAAGGTCATCATCGGTCACTCTGTAATTACTTGCGCTGTTTATATTTGTATGGGTGATAATCCTGTGAGATTTTCTAATTAACCAAGCATTTTCTCCACTCTTCTCCCTGCTTATGGAACGGCTCAGTCACATTACTGGAGGTTCGGTTGGGCAAATGGGCAAAACTGTACTAATAACAGCATGTATCTAAAAGCTCAACTCATAGACTATGAAATGCAATCCTTACATTATTTCTGACTATCTGTTAAAAACGGTTTGAAATTTAAATTAATGCTAAATTATTGCGACATCAGACGCAAGTAGATAGGCTTATGTATATGCACATGTGCTATATAATGATAACATTATTCAAAACATGTATATAAAATTTGATTACTATTGGTCTCTGGGTTTAATTGAATTTATGTACCACCTGCAAATTTCACGCCCTACTTGTCAATGACCGCAATATACACCTTGACCCCTTTTTTTAACTATTACGCTGTTACAAAGTTTTACCAAAATATCTTAAATTAAAGATTGATACTTATCATGACAACTGTTTCTATCCAAGTGTATTTATTGGTTAAGCCATGACGACAGTTTTGGAGTAGAGACTGCTTGGAATGGGTCAGGAATACCCAAAAGGTATGAAGGGTAATCCCCTGAAAAAAAGGGGTCAAATGCACAAAACTCAAAAGAAAAAGAGGACACCAATACAATGAATACGTACAAAAGCCAAATAAAGCACTTAAGCAGTGTAAATTTAAAGATGGTTGTGGTAATGTTATAACTGACTCTCAAATCATAGCTGACCAATTTAACGACTTTTTTGTAAATGTGGGACCAAAGCTTGCTTCAAATATTCAAAATAGTGGGAAAAATTATTATGAATACCTCCCTGATATGCTGTACTCTAGTATGTACATGAAACCGATAGTTGAATTAGATATACTAAAGATTATTGACAAGTTTAAACCAAACAAAAGTGCTGGTTACGACAATATTGGCAACTTAATTTTAAAAAAGGTGGCCTCTGAAATTGTAAGACCATTAACAAATATATTTAATTTATCACTATCAACAGGTGTTGTTCCAGAAAAAACGAAAAAAGCAAAAGTTATACCTATATACAAAAAATCCGATCCTGATGTTTTCTCAAATTA
>JXSR01S011583.1:32826-43169 GCA_000969725.1 Ophiothrix spiculata
ATTCCAGTTCATTTTTATCACATTTTTTCAAGCTCTCAAATGGTGCTTCATATGTCATTCTTTCTCTAAACATTTTATTTTTCTCCTTCTTTCTTCTTCAAAGATTCATTCCAATTCTAACCTCCTACCTGCCCCTTTTCGTTCTCTCCTCGGAAATGAGGGTGTCAAAAATTAGTGGTTTCCATCGGGGTTCGAACCAGGGACCTCTCGCATCCCTATCACATGTCCATCTATACCTAGCCACCCTGGGGGCGCTGCCTAGATAGCGATTTTATGCCCATATGGGACCCCCGTCTATGACGTATTCGGACTTGTTGTGATTTTTTCTTGTAACCTTTTGTAACCTTTAGGAGCTTTTGGGTTAATGAAAAAGTTAGCAAGGTTCTGATTATGAAATTATAGGATTATAAATATTATTACCTAGCCATAAAAACAGTGTTCAAAGTATTTTTAATTTTACCATCTTAGATATATTTATTAAAAGTTAGATGATTGCAATCTGACATTTTCGACGTTTTCATCCTTTAGTTTAAGCAACCGATATTAGATTATTTATTGTTGCAAAAAATTATGTTTTAACCCTTGTCTTCCTAAAGGGGGGGGGGAATGATAAATACCCACCACCCTACTGGATGATCACCGATTGTGACCAAAACACCAAAATAAGGCGACCCTGAGCATTTAGGTAATTGTTTATACATCCTTTGCGGTCATTTGTATGGTAAGCCGTCAATGTTCGAGGCCTGGGTAGGGGGGGTGGGGGGTGGGGGGTTAAATCGCCATTTTGAAAAATGTCTGCATGATATGGACATGAAACTGACAAGACATGTTAGAATCGTCGATTCCTTCATTTGTTAGCAAAACATCCGACGAAAATTGGAACTTTATAACGGTTTTTTTTGAAAACGCCTCGGACCGGACGTTATTCACGATCTTGGTATCAATGGAAAGAGGAGACAATAACCTATACTATAGTACCAAACAAAATAACTTTGGGATCCTAGTTTCAAAATAACATGGAGTTGGTAACCATCACCCCCTCAGGAAGACGTGTTACAAAAAGGCTCAGGAAGACGAGGGTTACATCATTTTGTGACACCACTTAAGTGTACTTAGTTGATTACTCATAGTATCCTAATAGTATGTCAAAATAACAAAATATATATTAAGGTATAACTTAACCAAAGAGAGTCAAAAGTATATTAATTTTAGAGTTGCAAAGTAACTCACAAATTAGTTTTCAGTATTGCATTATATATAATAGTTAAAAAGTGTAAAAGTTATATATGGAGTTTAAAGAAAACACTTTATAAAAAGACGTATTTTGATCATTTCTAATAGTATGAATCAAAAAGTTCAACCACCATAGCAAAATATGTATAATTATACCATTGATACCGAAACCAAGTATAGAATCCAATTTCGTTTAAATAATAAATATGTGCATTTAAATGTGATATGACCTTCCAAAATGAGAGCAATATCTCCTTAAACTTTAGGATCATAAAAAATAAGAAGGTAAAACTGCTTCACACGCTTCTGTATATTGGATTAAATTACCTATAAACTTACCAATTCCTTTTATCTCGAAAACGAGATGGAAATTGAAAGTCAATTTTTCTAATAGCTTATATCACAGTACCTTTATACTTCTGAGATGTAATATGTGTACCGCCGCGGCAAAAGGGTCCAGTTGTCGACTCCTACATGTTGCTCATTGTAGCATATCTGATGTATACAAATACCATACATTAGATATACTACAATGAGCAACATGTACGAGCCGACAACTGGACCCTTTTGCCGCGGCGGTACACATATTATAAAAAGTCACATGGTTGGAACCGATCGCAGGTTACATATGTTTATAGTTGTTTTATGTGTATATATTGTCTTGAGTAGAATGTTGCATTTAGTTTTAAGTAGTCAGTTAATTCAGGGGGGGGGAGGGGGACAAGATCTCCGAATTTCAAAATTCTGTTCGATCACAAAATTTAAAATAATAGCATGAGAGAAATCTCTTCTTTCTAATGCTTTTTGTTTGAGTTCAATCGGACATTTGGTTCTAAAGTTATGGTCATTTAAACTAAGGTAGTATGCCTTTTCCTATACATTTATATATAAAACACGTTCAACCTGCGATTTTTAACAAATTGTTAAAAAGATATTTTTGATAAAATTATTACATTTTTCAATACAATCTATTTGTTTATTTTATCAAAATAATGCATTGCACATCATATGCAGGGAAACTTTCGGAATTAGTCGATTTCTTATATATTTCTTTATTTTATCTCACCCAGCTATATTCAAGCAGTCTATTTTTAAAAATCTATAACTCTGCTAATTTGAATTCGATTTTAACCGAAATGGGCTCAAAATGTGTGTTAATTTATTATCTTTACTAATCTCATAGCTACTTATAAACTTATTTTTCAATTTTTTTTTTTACCGATTTTTAATTTTTCGAAAATGTTTTCGTTGATATCTCAAAATGGGAAAATGCGCAAAGTTGCATTACGGGAACAACCATAACTCAAAAAAAAAAAAAGTTGTATAGCCATGAAATTGCACAGATGTTAAACTTATATGTAGCTACAGTACCATGAAGCCGGATTTTTAATATGTATCATCAAATTTAAAATAGGCTGCAAAATGTTCTGATTGGCTACCAGTTGCCATGGCAACAAATCGAAAAATCTGGCTTCATGATTTTGTGCGCATTATTCATATACACCCATACCTCAAAGATGGTTACTAAGCGGTATATAGTTTTTGAGTTACATTTGTTCTGCTGTTTAGCCAATCAGAGCCTCTGCTTGGTTACCATAGCAACCAGAGTAAAACGAAACACGTTTTCAGAAACTAAGGGTCATACCCTACCCTACGAAGTTGTTATTGCCATTGCGCTGTGAGGCTGCACTGTTGCAGAGCTCCTGTTTTTGCCATGATTAACATGAGCTGTAGACACTTTCATTGAATGAAAAGTTTACTATCTATCTTCACTAACATCAGTGACAATGCAGGGAATATTTTAGCTAGATTTTCGAAGGATTTCTGCCACAATTTTGATATATTTTATCTTGGATTCTGCCTCTGACTTGCATTATATTACATTTGAGCTATGCATGTATTGACTTGGCTGTGTATTGAAATTGGGTTCTTCCTCATCTCATCAATTTATAATTGGCCTGATTTCACAGGTAATCATACATTGATTATGGATCAATCATCTGAAGGAGTCATAAAATACTCTAGAGAGTTTCTTCTCCCAATCAATGACAATAACTCTGATCATCGCAAACCACTGCCTAAAACTGTTTTTAACACTTTGTTGGATTTGGGCATATCAAGATATAAACCTACTAAAAGAGCGAAGAAAGCTGGCAAGAAATACAGAACAAGACAGAAAATACTTTGTAAACCAAATGGACTATCGCTGTTCTCTCTTAACTGTCAATCAGTTTGTTCAAAGTCTACCCATGGAATTATCACCGTCATATTTGATGAACATGATATTGACATATTTGCTCTTCAAGAAACTTGGCTTGCAAATGACGCATCACATGACTTTTATGTTTCTCAGATAACACCACCTGGATATAACATCTACAATGTTCCTCGGGGCAGAATTGATGCCCATGGTGGTGTAGCAGTTGTGTATAAGGATACCTTAAAACTTGTCTCAAAACATGACAACCACGATCGTCATTATAAATCGTTTGAATACT
This sequence comes from Ophiothrix spiculata, assembly GCA_000969725.1. NCBI lineage: Eukaryota > Metazoa > Echinodermata > Ophiuroidea > Amphilepidida > Ophiotrichidae > Ophiothrix > Ophiothrix spiculata. The sequence continues at coordinate 36,558 of JXSR01S011583.1, forward strand.
GTGAGTTAGTTTTTGCCTAATGGATCCAAATGCTTCACTCTTGTTAATATTTATCGACCTTATCCATCGTCTGTTAACAAACTCACCACTCCAATGTTCCTGGAAGAAATTTCACAGTTTCTTCAAGACTGCTCCATCTCCAAGGGTGATTTTGTAGTCGTCGGTGATTTCAATCTGCATCTCAACAAGCTTCATGATCGCGATACACAAAAGTTTAACAATCTGCTTGATAGTCTTGGACTAGGTCAGTCTGTTGTCGGGCCAACTCATCGTGATGGTAATACGCTAGATGTTGTTATTTCTCGGGAAATGGACTGCTTTGTCAAAGCAACTCGTGTGCTTGATCGGATATCTGATCATAAACTTATAGCTTGTAATCTTAATACTGGAAAAGTCTCTGTTCCTAAAAAGACCATCACGTTTAGGAAGTTTTGACCAATCAACTCTCAGTCGTTTAAGAGTGACATTATATCGTCGGCTGTTTGTTCGTCATTGGCACCGGATGTGTCGAAAGCTGTGGACCAATATAACAATCTGTCACAGTTATTAGATAAGCATGCCCCCATTTCTACTAAGACTGTTGTTCCAAAAAATCTTCAGCCCTGGTTCACAGACTCTCTTCATCAATTGAAATGTGAACGTCGGAAAGCTGAAAGGAAGTGCATTGCTAGTGGATTAACTGTAGATCTTGATAATTTAAAGAAAATCAGAAATGAATACAATTCTGCCCTGTATGATGCAAAATGTTCTTATTTCAATACCAAGATTACGGACTGCGGCAATAATTTCAAATCAATGTTTTCTATTATTGGTGACATCTTGCATAGTAAGCAGCTGTCGCGACTACCTGATCATGACTCTGCCAGTGAACTGGCAAACAACTTTGCTGAATATTTTACACCAAAGATAGAAAACATAAGATCTGCTCTTCCTGATATACAATCTGATTCTTCCAGCTCATCAGACGTCCGCTATTTGTGGAATGCTTTTACCGCTGTTTCTGGAAATGAAGTCATGAAGATGATTACAAAATCTCCATTACCATCTTGTTTGTTAGATCCGCTTCCGTCCCGGATGGTCAAAGATCACCTCGATGTGCTTCTTCCAGCTATAACATCTATAGTTAATTTGTCGCTCGTTGAAGGTCTTGTTCCGAGCCCTCTCAAAACTGCCATCATCATTCCTTTGCTCAAAAAATACAATCTTGACTGCAACATTATGAAGAACTATCGACCTGTAAGGAATTTGCCATATATTTCAAAAATTTTTGAGAAAGTTGTGGCTAAACAGCTTACTGATCACATGTTGAACTATGGACTTCATGAACCATTTCAATCTGCTTTCAGACAGTATCATAGTACTGAATCTGCGCTCATCAGAGTTCACAATGATATCCTCTGGGCAATGGAGAAACAAGGTGTGACAATACTTGTACTTTTGGATCTGAGCAGCGCGTTTGATACCATAGACCACAGGACACTTCTCACCAGATTAAATCACCTTATCGGTGTTAGTGAAACTCCTTTAAAATGGTTTGAGTCGTATCTAACTGATAGATCCCAACGCGTTTGCATCAGTGGAAACGTTTCTAATGTCCAATTCCCTCGTTATGGTGTTCCACAGGGGTCCGTATTAGGAGCACTGCTATTTTCTATCTACACCTTGCCTCTCGGTGACATCATTCGAAAGTACGGCTTAGAACTACACATATATGCAGATGATACACAGATATATGCATCTATTTGCCCAACATCATCTGACAGCATTCACCTCGCAGTATCTACGATTGAGAAATGTGTTCGTGATATACAGGATTGGATGTCTCGGAATTTTCTTAAACTAAACGCTGAGAAAACAGAGGTTATTGTATGTGGATACAATGCTCAATTAAGCAAGTTTCATCTTCCATCATTGAATATTGCTGGTGCCATTGTTCCAGTTCAAATGAAGGCGGTAAGAAATCTTGGTGTCATGTTTGATTGTGATATGAGCATGTCTGCTCAAGTGACCAAGATTGTTAAAACGGCAAATTATCATCTCATTAACATAGGCCGTGCACGCAAGATGCTCACAACGGATTCCACCAAATCTGCTGTTCATTCCCTTGTAACATCAAGGATCGATTACTGCAATAGTCTGTTAGCTGGTATAAATGACTTTCTCCTCAAACGGCTTGTAAACATTCAACGTACTGCTGCACGCATTGTAGTAAGAAAACGCAAGTTTGATCCAATCAGTGCAGACCTTGTTGAATTGCATTGGCTGTCAATAAAGCAGCGCATTGATTACAAGATTTGTATTCTTGTTTTTAAATGTATGCATAATATTGCTCCTTCATATCTCACAGACATTCTGCATGTATCATCTTCACAACGTTATCTTCGCTCATCTGCCGCCTCATTCAAACTTATGGAACATAGAACAACTCATTCAACATTTGCTGATAGATCATTTTCTTGCTACGGATCTAAAATATGGAATGCTTTGCCAGAACAAATAAGATCTGCTCCTTCAATGGACATATTTAAGAAACTTCTGAAACAGCACCTTTTTAACTCTGCATACAATATGTAACTTTCTTTGAATCCTTGTCAGACTGATGTTTTTGCTGATGTTTTTTTGCTGATATATATATATATTTTGTTCATTGACTTTGTCTATCTGCGCCTTAGTGCAAATTTGTTTTTGGTTTTTGGCGCGGTATAAATTTTTTGTAGTAGTAGTAGTAGTACTGTACCATGAAGCCGGATTTTTAATATGTATCATCAAATTTAAAATAGGCTGCAAAATGTTCTGATTGGCTACCAGTTGCCATGGCAACCGATCGAAAAATCTGGATTCATGGTTTTGTGCGCATTATTCATATACACCCATACCTCAAAGATGGTTACTAAGCGGTATATAGTTTTTGAGTTACATTTGTTCTGCTGTTCAGCCAATCAGAGCCTCTGCTTGGTTACCATAGGGTCATAGCCTACATACTGGTATGCAACATGCCTTGACCGACGCTTGGAAAAGTGCTAAATTTCATCGTTGAAAATTTCGAGCTGAGATTTTGTACCCCTCCTTAATTTCATAAAAGGCTACTAAATTAACTTTAAAATCATACCAAAAAATATGACATTTCATCAGATTATTGAAAAGATATAAAATTATTCTTTATGTAATAAACACATTTATAAGCATGACCAATTGGGACATTTTCTACACGCCCCGTCTGTATATCTGTACAACAAACAAACGGTCGAAAGGAAACAAAGGAAATAGAGGATTCAAACAAACAAACATGTGATATAATGAGATTAGAAAAAGAAAATTAAAAGGGTTGAAGTCTTGAAGAAGACTATTGGATTATAAAGAAACTGAGAAGATATAATGTTTGAAAGATATGGAAAAACTGCCCCATAGCTGGAATAATGATGATAAAATTCGGTAGTTTAAAATATAAATTTGCATTAATTAAATATAAAAAGGTATATTTACCTGTTTATAATGTTATAACTCTGACATTTGTAAAGTTTAGAGTACGATGGAGAAAAAAACTCGCAGTAACACAACATAATATTTAAAGGAGCATGCTGAACATCACATACAAAGATAGACAAAACAATAAGTGGACTCCAACAGTACTGGATCAGTACCAATTGGTACAGCAAAACAAGGGACAGGCGGTATTGGAGACTACATGCTGAGGCCTGAGGCCTTCATTCAGCAGTGGATATATAATGATGATGATGAGAGTACGATAAATCAAATAAATCAAATAAACAGCCAAAACCAACGCTAATTGGACTGTCAAAGAGGTGATTCATTAAAGTAGCATGTCAGCATTTGTAACAAGATTATTTCATGCATAGATATTTGAAGACAAAATCGTTGTATGTGAAAAGTATGAGCGTACTTTAAAGTACGCTCATATGGAATTAAAGCAATATGGCGACACACCACAATAGAGCTTCCCATTGACTTACTGTACAAAATGGCTCCCTATAACGCCCCCTACCACTGACAGCCGAATTTTGTATTTCCAGAATCAAGCGCAAATTAAGGAAAACCCTTTAAATTTTACCAAGTTAATCTGGAGATCAAAAATGGCATCAGAGCATCTTTAAATAAACCAAATTTTATAATTAGAACAAAATATTGACCAAACATATTGCCCTTCCGTGCGTTTTGAAGTCCTCATTTTAGAAGGGCAGTCAATTTTTGCTCGATTGCGAGTTTTAGTTATTTAGTGTAGTGCGCCCATATGGATTTTTTTTACAAAAAAGAAAAGAAAACACTCAATATATAAAAACGACGTACTTTGATCTTTTCTACAGTAATAGAATCAAAACGCCTAATCATCATAGCAAAATATGTATATTCATACCATTGAAAAAAACAACAACTGAGTAAGCTTTGAAATACAGGGTGTATCAAAAAGAAGTTTACAGTGATTAAAGTGACTCCATTTCAAAAAGTATGATACATTCTCTAAATTTGTTTTTAATTATAAGTAATAGAGACCATTATATTTCCATAACAGAAAAAATTATAGTCGTACGACAACCGAAACGAAAATAATGGTCAATTTTGTAAATTTTAAATAAAATCACCTGTGCAAAGATTGTCTTGTTCCGCACTTGCAGGTTTGACTGAAAGTAGCATCTTTTAGCTAAGAAGAAGATAAAATAGGACGAAACAAATAACTTCTGACGTTTGGAGGCTAAATCCTATCCATTTTTGCCTTGTAATTACAGTTTGAATAAACTTTGGATATTTGACCATTGTCTGTAATTTTTATCACTTCATTTACAAGGCTATTTCACTGTCCACACATTAAAGAAAACAACTTCCCTAGATACTTAAGTTCACAACTGTCGTGGCATCAGTAATGGTTTTCCAATATCACTTTGGTTTGATGACCTAAGGTCTCTTCCGTAAGTGTTAGTTTCAGCCAAAGATATTAACGAATTGGACGACATCTTTTAATCAATGTTTAAAACTAATCGCCAAAAAGTGTCGCACTTTGTTAACAGAGCCCTAATCGGACATGCAGGTAATGTTAAAGTTCTCTAGTCTTCGTAAAAGGGTAAAAACATAAGGATCCGTCATTATTTTTATTGACTTTGCGCAGCCGGTTTTATTTACAATTTACAAAATTGACCATAATTTTCGTTCTGGTTGTCGCACATATGTAATTTTTTCTGTTATGGAAAGATAATGGTCTATTTTACTTATAATTAAAAACAAAATTAGTTAATGTATCATACTTTTTGAAATGGAGGCACTTTTATCACTGTAAACTTCTTTTTGATACACCCTGTATAATTGCTTAGAATTTTGCATCGTTTATTTAATAAATATGTTCATTTAATTGTACTATGACCTTCTATGAGAGTGCCATCTCCTTCAATTTTACGATCAAGATCAAGATTAAGAAGGTTGAACTCCTTCAGACGCTTCTCAATATTGGATTAAAATACCTATCAACTTGCCAACCTCTTTACATCTTGTAAAAGAGATGGAGATTCACAGTCAATGATTCTAATAGCTTATATCACAGTACTTACTCCTGAGTTTTAAAATTATATAAATTCACGTGGTTGGAGCTGACCGCAGGTTACAAATGTTTAAAGCTGTTTTATGTGCAGGAACATGACATCGACGCTAATTCTCTCAGACGTTGGGCACTCCAACTGCTCAAATATTATATCATTATAAAACACATAATTCTGCTCATCATCATTGAAAATATCAAGGAAATCCATCGATGCAAACCAGAGATTTCATAGAATTTTTTTCTGCTTGTATCATGTCCTTCTGCACAATGCTGTAGCTAATGTCCACAAAGAACATCCTAAGGGTAAAAGGGTCTACATCATTAACAGTTTAGTAGAAAATAGTCCCGCACATGTTCCGCCAATATTCTTCAAAAGTAATCATATGAACACTCTGTATATGTTTTTATTTTTCTCTTTCGTTTTCCATTCCCATATATAATATTATTTACAGGACGTTTAGTTTTTAAAAGAACAGATAAAGATTGTAAAACAAGATTTACAATTTTTTCCTGGGAACAATTATTTCTTAATGATTTATGATTTCCAAGAACTGAGATAAGGCCAAATAAAATTAAAAAAAAAGTTTGTTTCTGGTAACACGCGCGCGTTTCTGTTTAGTTACATATTTCCCGCATATTCTTTTTTTTATATATATTTCGCATCAAAAAATTAAAAAAAAAAAAAAAAATCTGTAAAAAGCTTACTGGAGACTTGCGTAAAAACAAACGAACACCAATTCAGGTACCAGTTGTATTCTCAGCCTATCAATTAGTCGGCAATTAATTGATCATATGTGAAAGCCAGCGAAATCGGTGAATAAAAATGGCGGAGAGCGGAAGAGTACCGATAATTTGCCGTGTCTATTTGTTGATAATAGTGATAAAGAAGGAGGTTTTGAAGGATTTGGACAAGAAGGAAATTGATGCCATGTATGAAGATCATTACGATAGCGTCAGTCGAGATTATTTTGTTTTGACCGGCGAGAACTTACGAGCACTAGTGACTTTTGTTGAGTCAATGCAATTCACTGTGTACATGCATTACATGAATACGGATGATATAATAT
>JXSR01S011584.1:0-13374 GCA_000969725.1 Ophiothrix spiculata
ATGCCAATTTTTCACATTTTGGTAATTATTACGTCACAGTGACGTCATGTATTTATGGATGACCTTGATGTTGGTATCATTATTTCAGTTCCTTATCAACTTATATATAACCAAAATACCAAATACGATTTAAAATGTGATGCATCCTCATTAATCCTCCATATAAAATATATGTATATGGAAACATAAAATTACCGTGCAATTATTACAGTCGTATTTAATAAAATACATAAGTATTCTATTGCAATTATTGCATGGAATTTTCAAACTAGATTGGAACGATATTGTCCCTTTATTTTGTAACAAAATACCATTAGCACAGTATACTATTGAATTGATGACATTAATCTTGACTGCAGATTATGACCAATTGAAAGCAATGCAAGCTATTTATAAATACAAAAGCCAGTACAGGGATATTACTTGTCTCGAGGTATGCTACTTGCAAGTAAAAGGGATATTTGATAAAGATAGGAAAACCACTCGAGAACTATTTTATCTCGTTCAACTCAAGAAATGGGATGTGTTTTTGCAGTACTTAACATATGACCTCTGACGCATGCTTCAAGATTAGTAACTAAATTCCAGCACTCATATTAAAACTTGTGTATCTGTGTCCTGTATTCCTTGGGTAACTAACTGCAATCAATGAAGCAGGGTATTCACTGGAAAAGTCAGAATCTGAATCCTTATTTGTGCCTTAACCTGGTCTGCTTCTGGTCAAAATAAGATTTCTTTTCCTTCATGTTGGCTTCATTAACTTCAGTTAAGGATAGAATAGACCATGCTAAATGTAATAATCGTAAAATTACGCTTTAGATTTATTGAATATAGTGCGCGTTTTTTTGTGATCGACGGACTTAAGACATTTGACGTAATGAATATTTGATGAAACTATAATACTTCTTGTAATGTGCAGTTTGTCGTGCCTTAAATGGGACACATTATTAAGAAAAGGACCAAAACATGTCAATCTTGAGTTATAAATTTTGCTATCATATTGATCTAACTTTGACTTATAGACTTACCTTGCGCGGATTACAGAAAATCAGAAACGTAATAGATAAATTGTCGCAAGATATTAAATTCCATGTTTATACGTAATTTACATGGTCCAAGAAGCAAATTTAACAAGAGAGTGTAATTTGGTGACAATAATTTGTATTGTCCCTACTCTTTTGTTTCAAAAACTGAACAAAGTTCATACATTAGTCTTCAAGAAGTGAGTGTTTAAACTTATTTACTACATTCTTCAATCGCTTCCAGAATAAGATAATGGATGAGAAAAAATTTACACATGATGCTTGTTAAAAGAGCAAGGTTTTATATCACTGAAAACATAAACTAGTCAAGCAGCTGCTTGACTAACTTTGAATTAGTCAGGCAGGTTAATCCAGCTTGCCTGACTAGTTTGACGTTGGTCAAGCTAAATTTCAAACTAGTCAAGCCTACTTGACTAGCTTGTAAACTATTCAAGCCCGCTTCACCAACGTGCGAAACCTTGCTTGACAAGTTTGTTAAACTGAGAACTTGACTAGCTTGATGGTACAAAAGAGCTTGACCAACTTTAAAGATTGAAAGATAAGACCACAAGAGGGTCATTACAAAATATGCCATAAAACAAAAATCGTGTAAAAAACAAGAGTACGGTATAATATTTAATATTGGCATAAATTTTGTTTTATTCTGTTTCCTCAGAAAAAAATATCAAAGTTCGTTGCGTTTTTATTGGGATATTCTGTATATCTAAAGTATTGTGTTTCTTTAATATGGATGATGCAGACATAATTAATATTTAATAGATAATATGCAAGCATCTTGGGAGAAATGAATAGGCCGAAAGAAACCTTAAAACAGATAAAGTGATTTCCTATAACGAATAATCTATCCCAAACATCGAATTTACTATTCAGAAATTGTTTGCATAATCAATCGTGCTGGTTGCATTTTTAGCCAGTAAACAAAACATGATGAAACATTACTTTCTCTTTGATTACAAATTGAATGTGGGCATTTTAAAGGTAACGGAAGGACAATCACAGATTTTTTCTGTATTTCAAACAGATACATTGCCAAAATTGAATTGGATAAAATAAAACTAATTCAATATTTAGTTGAGTATACCTTAAAGCATTCATAATTCAACATAAAAATTCCTCTGTCGCAAAATATGCATATTAATGAGGTCAGTCACGGAAGGACAGCAAAACGGACATGGTTTCACCGTGAGTAAATTTTTGAAAATATTTATGAAAGTTATGAAGAAATTTTATTTCAAAGTTACTGAATGCATTGCTTGGTGTTTTTGCAATAGTCTGCCACATTCCACATCAAAATATTCCCTACGGTTATGTTTTAACAATGCGAAATGCGAAGGCATCATGGTCACGGAAGGACGGTAACGGAAGGACAATTTGTCCGCTGATTTTTGGGTGCACTGAACCGTAAAGCCTGGTCAGGATTAACAAAAAATACAACCTCATGTGTAAATTTGATCCTTATTTAAGCCATTTAGAACAATAACACCCAAATAAACAACCAAGAATGGGTTGAAAAAATTAAATAAGAATTACTACTTTACATTATGATAATCAAGAAATTTGACCAAAAATTAGGTTTTTATAAGAAATTTCATAGACATCTTTGTTCAGTCTTTTCAAAATTAGGTTCATTTTAAAGAGCTTTAAAATAGCTTTCTTTTGATACCAAATATATGGTGGTAGCATTTTTCATTGAATAGTTACATTCTTTTTTCAATATTTTTCTCATGTCCACTTTTTCGTGAAAATGCCCATGTGTATACCAGCTTTGAGTTAATGATGGACGGTATGCTAATTAGCAGGAATCAAAGGTCACGGCAACGAGAAAAACAGAAATTCAAAATGACAATTACCCAGAGCTTACATATTTAAACCCAACAATTTTGATCGGGATTTGCCGTGGAGCTCATCGGATCTCCTGCTAATTCATCTCAGTTAATCAACCCTTATTAAATTGTTAACTTTATACGTGCTTCCTGGTTTTTAATTTCAATTATACTAATGCAAAATATGTGGATTTTGCCTTAATAAACTCACCTTGTTTTATTGCTGAATAGCTGTTCCATAGAATTCGGTGACTTAAGGCTACAGTCCCTAAACGGGTGCCATTTTTGCCAACGGCATCTTTACTGCAACTTTTTACCTACTTACACATATCAAAATAATACAATTTTTGGCGTACATATGTAATAAAGTCTCTAGTTTATACATGAGACTTTAGTATTGATTTCACGTCCATTATCAAGGTCAAAATTACGTCAATAAACTACTTTTTTTTACCTTTTTCGCCGAAACCTTAAAATTTTATGATGTTCGAACGATTCGCCTGTTTTAAATTTTGACAGATTGTAGGCTTGATACTTTTTATTGAATAATATTTTATAAATGTGTTGTGTTGATTTTGAATGATAATGTAACAAACCCGCGTTGTTTTGCCCGAAAAACCGGGCGTGAATTATGACTCTGAGTTTGCCCTGTTTGAGCTGTGAATAGCCTGATTTTAGTATCTACATTATCTACATTTTGTCTGATATACGCATTCGCATAATTTACTTACAAATTGAGCATTCCAATGAGGCAAAAATTGCAATTTTTATGTAAACAAAAGAAAAATACGGCATTCTAATGTTTATGTTTTAGATTTTAGTTCACCATCTCAACGCTGCCTTGATAGCGCAGCGGTAGATCTCTCGCTTCGTAATGCATGACTAACCCCCGCCATAATCCATGGTTCGAGTCCCCGCAAAGGCAGTGGAAACTATTTATCTTTTCATGATTGAAAAATAGTTAGGATTCACATTTTCCTGAGCATGTGGATTCCTCGTACCCTTAAGGAAGATTAATCAACTCCTATTAACATAAATGACGTGAAAGACCTACTCCCAATTCATTTTGAGCACAATAGCTGATATATCATTTGTGTTTATATTGTTATTAACAGACATAAACTCTATTCAATTCATCATTCTTATCATCATTATTTCACAACTAAATCACTGCCACAAAAGATGTCATCGCTTGTTAAATATTGAACGTATTTTAGTCCCTCTATCTAGACTTACCCAAATTACTTAAATTTCATGAACTCTCGCATTCATTTTAATGTAAAATCGAAATTTCATTTCCTCTGTCCTTTAACAGGTCTATTTTGAGTACTTAAAATGGTTGTGGTAATAAGTTTTAATTTTACTGGTAAGTTGTAGTGGATTTCATCATTTAACTATTGAATGAAAAAATTGAATGCAAAAATGCTTTAGATATTGGTAAACTTACCGGACCCACACACAAATGTGAGACACATTATATAAATTATAAGTGACTTGAGTAACAACTCTCCATATCTTCTATTCCACTCCAATCTTCCTTGAAAATCACGATGGTGATTAAGGTACATTTTGTCATACAGTTTCTACTTGTTTTGATAAAATAAATTCAATCAATGTCATTATATTCAAAGATTTATTGGAGTCAAAGTTTTATTGTACGTGATTAACTCGACCTAATGGATGTTTACAAAGGGTTTTATTTTTTCAGGTATCACAAAATTAGCTTCTTCATGCAACTCATTGTCTTTATATCTAATTTTAATACGTAATTATTTAATGCCCTGATCCCTACAAAAATGCTTACAAACTACAAATTATAACCAATTTAATTTGATTGGAGATTTGTCTTCAATATTGTCTTACTGTAATGAGAGTGACGGTGTGAGAATACCTTCTTAAAAGTTGCTAATTACTTGGTACTGATCTTCAACGAATGAAACTTGAATAAATTCATCTGTAGGATTGTTCATAAATAGCTTGATAGATTTTATGCTAGACAAATCCAAGAAAAAGCTTTTTCCAAACCAAAATGCATGTGTTATATCTGTTTTCACTTTAGTTTAATAGGTGATGTATACAAAATAGGAAATCATTTACTGCTCACATAAATTAGCCCCCAGTTGTTTACTCAATATAAAGATGTAAAACAAGTTTCCATACTATATATTATTATTATTATATATACTAAGTACTTTACTACCTACATTTTTTTTTTCAATTTTGATGTGCTCATTCGTCAGCATTGATGGCTTGATAACTTTTAAACCTTAAACTATTACCAGAATGATTCCATACAGATAACATTTGAAATTATGTCAAATCATCTAAAGTGATATTTGTCTTAATCTGTGTCTATTAGTTTGGTTGATTTCATAAGAACTGAACATTATAGTTGTTTTAATACATTTCCACCTGTTTGGTCGGGAAATATCACTTGCAGCATGTGTAATTGGACGAAAAAAGAGATATCATTGAGGTTTTGTGAAGGTTTTATATCAGTTTTTAATAATTCTCTATTAGGGTTACAAGATTTGAGCCGAAGGTGGTTATTAAAGGATTTTTTTTAATACAGATTGTAATTACGAAAACAGTAGCTTTCTTTTTGGTCCAATATAACTATGAAAATGTTTAAAATGAAGGACATTCTTTAAATTAAAGAGGTTTTTTTTTTATCATTATCTATATTGTGCAGAGCCCTTTTCCAAAAGGAGATAACTTAAAATTATGTGAAATAGAAGAAAAAGACCTTTTTTAATTGCTGACCAATTTGACTTTTGTTTCAAGTTTAAGTGGGGTTAAATGTTAGTCTGTTTTATGGAACGACATTGACGAACTTCATTGAAGTTAATGCCGTTTGGAACAAAAAACTAGACATTCTTAGCAAACCTCACACACTAAAGTATAGGAAAAATATTTTATTGAAACCAAAAATAATTGGTTTGAAAGTAAAGGGAATTTTATGAACCAATAACTCAATTTTGACAAAAAGTGGGGTAATTACCTATTGGAACTGGGCTCTTCATATAAGTGGTTACTGTAACTTAGTTTTCCTGCTAGCTACCAATTATCATTCACAGATGCTACGCTTTCAAAAGACAACCTATAGCTGACATGGTTTAAACCCACATAGAAGTTATATTTAGCATGAGGCTCCTATTACTCAGTGTTTTGATATCCAAGAATGTCTATTTGAAATGCTGAATAACGTTTCCTGTTTAATCATAGTCAGAAAATATTAACTCACATAAATAATACACCATTTACGAAGCTTTCAATTAAATGCTCTTGGTTTAAATGGATGTTGTTGAAGGAAAGGAAATTAAGTTATGATATCAAAATATAGTCTGTCAGAGTGAGACGGGATAAGTTTTCTACTCGGGCAGATCTATCAATTCAATGAAAGGATAGCACTTGGAGTTCGACTAAATAACTATATAACTATAGCAATTCGACAAAGTAGAATAAGTTAGATAAGACATACATGGTATGAGATCAAAAATATGAAAATTAAAGGCAACATTGTCGGATAAATTTTAGAACAAGCATGTCGCTTATTTGAATTACCGACCAACAAACACATTCAATTTATAAGTTGAATCATTTACTAAGAGTAAAACAATGCATAAATGTAGTCATATTGTGCATTCAGGTAACAAATTAAAAGTTGAATTTTGCAACCACATGACTGTCATTAATTTACTAAGAGTAAAACAGTGCGTAGATGTATCAGTACATATATTATATGAAAGGATTTATAAGCGGAAAACCGCAATTGGACAATTCTGTCGTGACGTTTGTGACCGAAATCAAGGAAAATTTCGGTTTTTATTATTCATAGCTTATCTGTATATATTGTTTTACTTTCTGGTCCAAGATGTTATTAACATAGTCTATTTAGGTCTATTTAGTCACACCTTTAAAAAACAAAAATCTTCCCAAGTTCGAGAAAAATGAAAGAAAATTGTATTTAGATTTAATTATCTGTTGCTGAGTTACAGAGCGAAAACCATTTCTGAAAAGGGTTGACAGGGCCCTTAAATTGAGTTAAAAGTTAAATTCTAGCTAGTGTGATATTGGTCGGGAACTTTTTGATAGATACCGTACTATATATTTCAGGCATATGTTTTGGTATTCTGTACCATACAATATTTAAACTTGGTCAACGCGTTTCCAAATTTAAAAACAAAGTTACACAAGCTTGTCAAAATCATTAAAAAATATGCCTTAAACCATCATCACGTATATATATATATAATTGAATGATCGATATTAACCAATAAACATTGGATTAAAGAGCGAGAGGTGATCTTTCGAGTCCCATTTTCAATATAAGGTTACTTTCCGTATTAATTTTCTTGAATAAGAAATTTTATTTGTAGGACTTAATGCAATAAAATTATTCCGCAGTTTTAAATAAAGATGTCTTCTAACAAGATATACTTTTTTATATATCCCTCGAGATGCACATGTTGTGAGCTTTTCCTTTTAATAAAGATTAAGAATTCTTCCTGATCTGTTCAATCCTGATGGATTTTATGAAGAATAAATGTGTATTACAACATTTAAGTGTATGCTGCATTGTGATGCACTACATGTATCAACTCTCGACTCAGGGAATGAGATGCTCTTTTAGAGTGTTTAACATGTGATCTCTGCCGCATACTACCAGATTGGTAACTTAATCCCAGCACTTAAATTGAAACTTGTGTATCCTTATCCTGTGTTCCCTGGGCAATTAACTGTAATCAATAAAGTAGGGTATTTGGTATAAAAGTCAGTCTCTTATACATTCAGGATTAATATTCTCATTATGTCTCTGAAAATTGATTCTACTTTTGTATTAACAATTTACGGTTTGGCCAATTATAAGATATTATTTCTTTTGAGATGACTTTATTGACTTCAATTGAGGATGAAATGTACCATGAATTAGGAGTGGTACTACCAATTTCCATAATACTACTAAGCCATCTTTATAACTGAAACTACTAGACCTTCAGTTATCGTTATAGGAACTATTAAAACTATTAAAATATCACGATCATTCATCTACATGTATTCTCATAGGAGCACGTGAGTTAAAGCGAATGAATACTGTAACAGATAAAATTCAATTTTCGCCTAAACTGATTGCTATATATCATCTTATTGAACCATTGTCCTCCTGAAACATTTTTACTAACTCATTTCCTGAAAGTGAAGGTGGTGGCAGTTGACACGCCCAAAGTTGTTTTATATCAAAATGTAGGGAGGGGTCATAAAGAACTCGAATTTGGATAATTACGATTATCGACAAAACAGGCTATTATTTCAATTGTGTTATGCAAGTTCAAAATTTTGGATTTGTTATCGACTTTTTGGCTAGTTTTTTTTTTCTGGGGGGGGGGGATGGCTTGTTACCACTCCGGACCCTGAGACTTTTCCCTACCCCCATTGTCGATGGTACCCGGAATTGTTTCATTAAAATAACTGCAAAGAATGTAAAAATAGACGGTTTAGTTATTTGTTTTGGTGCAATCGGCAATCTGTTAAGGGATAGTATCCCCATCCCTCTTATGAAAACGACGATTAAGATAGAAACAAGTAGAAAATAAATAATGCACTGGGATTGACATACTCAAGCTCGATGTTGCACTGAGAAGACATCATGTGCTTAAATAAGAAAGGACGGTTATGCACTCATCTGATGCAATCAAACAATTTTCATCTAATTGACATGTCCCTTAATGTGAAAAACGCTACAAAATATTCTATGAAAATGGACTTGTAGAGTCTACCAGCAGGTGACAATATTTCGCCTTCTTCTCTCCGATGGATATGCATGACATTTTCAATCGCCCGTACTATTGATGTTTAACATGAATATTGATGACTCAGAAAAGATTTTTAAAAACCCTATTAAAATCGAAAATATAGATTCGAAAAACAAAACATGTTGCATATTTATGTATAAATATTGTGTAAATATAATGCAAGTACATTTTTTGAAATAATTTTGTGTGACATTTCATGCAATTTTACTGGCAAATTATTTCACGGGATGAACCCGCAAACTAGACCGGTGATTTTCTCTACAAATATTAATTCAGTGTAAAATATATATTTATGCCGATATGTTTATAGCAAAAATTTAGACTTTTTTCTTCAAGTCCTGTGAAAATGTTGCCTTAAAATGTGCTAAAACAAGATTAATGTAAGGGTTCCTTTTGTTTACCTTTCTGACACATGATAAAAACATACGATACGTCCCAAATTCTATTATTGCGCATGCGTAACCAATCATTTTTGATATAAAGTATATATCTTTAAATATCCGTCAAATACACAATCGTCCCGGCTGGTCCAGTTACTAGAGCGCCTGCCTTTTATTCTCAGAAACGTGGGTTCGAACCCTGTTGGATTCGTTTTGAAGATTTCATTTTTTTTTTTGCGTAGCGTATTGCTTTTTCTTCAATTATTCACTGTAACGAATGAAATTCTAGATTTTTTCGCATAATTTATATAAAAGAAACAAAAAGGTTACTTTTCAGTCTCGAAAATAAATGTTGAACTCATTACATTTCGCAATTTAATTGCAGCGAGGCCAGTCAAAACAAACTCTGACATGAGATTCGTGCAGGTTGCTGACGTCAGAGGATGACCCGTCGTGACCAAAGGTAGTACTTATCGAACTTTTGATGCCCAGCAGTCGCAATACAAATTGCAGGCAAGTACGAAGAGCCGATATTAGATACCTTTCGTACATCACATCAACGTATATTTTTCCTCTACTTATTTCTTCACTTTACAGGCCTTACAGGCAAAATATATCTTTTAAATTTCATCAATCTGAGTTTTTATTTTTTTACTAGAAGAATCGAGCCAACTGACGGCGTTTTATCTTCTAAAACAAGATTGAAATTGAAAATCGTTGATTTTTATATAAAATGCCATATAATGATTCCTTTTTATCAAGAGCAAAAAAATTCATATGCATTGTATTGGAAAAACTCCAAATTTTCATACCCCCGTTCCAAATTTGCATTTGCTTTCACCGTTTTCAGATAATAAGGGTTCAAAGCCAGCATTTTAAGCAGGTCACGTTTAAAAAAACAAAATCTCGCGACTATTTTTTTCTCGTTTGGCGAGACTTGGAATACAGAATTCGCATAATGAGCTCGTTAACAGGGTCGTTACGATTACACTGTGTAGACTTATATTTGATTTTAAACTACAAAAAATGTGTTTGTTCGTTAAACATGAGTAGAAATTATTCTTTTCCAAGAGGAATCTATATTAGAGAACCGAACTTTTGATACTTAAACGTGTCATCTTCATAGCTAACAATAAATGTAATATGTTACACGACATGTACACTTAGCACTTAGATTCCAGCCAAATTCCCTCTAATAGTGACCACATCAAACAGACCAGAAATCAGCTATATTTTTCCCATGGAAAAGTTAGCTGTGGTCACTGAGCGAGCAGAAGAAGACAATCTGAGAAAGAATTGTAAATACGAAGACCTTATTATTTACTTACGAGATCGAAACTGCGAGAAGAGGTACTTGGATCCAGAGGATGAGATCTTGAGAGCCCTTTTTAAATTCCTCGGCTTTACAAATGAGGATAAAACAAAATACCGTATCAGGAGCCTAGCTACCTACACGCATCACGTTGTATCAAGAAATAACACCATCCAAGTGAGAACACCATGACGAAACAACGTCTGTAAAGTAACTTGAATCCTAAGATCATATTTTGATGAGCTTCACTAAATGAGCTTGCACTTCCTTCAAAGGTTTCTAGCGTGCAAGACCATAGCGTTTCTAGCCAGAGAGTCCAAGAATGCTAATATAGTGGTGCTAATTTTGGATAATCATTTTCGTAAAAGTTGGGTGTACGCTAATTTCGCTACACATCATCAACAGGTTCTAGCTTCAGGAGACTATGTCTAGTAAACTTGAAGATGGTGATTTAAAGAACCTTCGTATGACAAGATATTATCTGCAGCAAGAAAGGAAGGGTTACAGGGACCGAAGCGTTCAACCTTCTGCCGTTTGCCCCACGTCGGGGCAGCTTAAGCGTATATGCAACTCTATATTTGCAAAATCTTAAAACACTTGCGATTTCATGCTGTGAATAGATAATTAATGAAGAGAAAATGACTAGTTTCTAGTCTAAACAAGATCCAGAATGCCTGACTATACACTTAAAATTGTAGAGTCAGACTTCCTAGATCTGACAGCATTGCTTCACCCAATATATTCTTAGCTTATCAGATCTACATTTGACATGTAAACCGAATCAATAATACTTATGCCTAATTGACAAACATGCATGGTTTCGTTCACAACCTCTTACCTAACATGGCATCGTCATGATGTTGATAAAAGTACAATCTCTATAAAACTTGAGTATGATTTATAGTTCCTTGGTAAAAACTGTCAATATGTCATAAGGAAATGATTTAATGGTCATGCGGCGAAACATTCAAGAGGTAACGCATTGTTTCTAAGCCGACCCAAACTCGATACACAACTTGAGAAAATATTTTTTCTAATTGTTTATTTTTCAAAGAAGAGCACGATCATTTCCATATAATTTAACGGTAAGACCCTATAGAAGAATGTTGTAATGTTTAACAGTTTATTTTACAATTACCGTTGTCATCGTCAATTAACGGACATTTCTTACGGTGCAACTAAGGTGCAACGCCTTTGTTTTTTCATGCGTACTGTTTCTTATGAGAGTCTATTACATTTAATAAATCTGGTGGTTTGACATTTGTTATTTACTAGAAATAGCTTATCCATGCAGATACATTTCTCAAGTAGTTCATGATTGGTTTGTTGTGGAAATACTGCAAATATATAGCATGAGTAAATATGTACCCATTTATGAAACCTGTCATACATTCCTGGAGAAGCAGATTAATGTTTTGAGGTGGATGCTACACATGGATGATGAAATATATTTGTTATTCTTGTAAGATTGAATCTATACAACTTTAATTGAGTATGAGCATGTTAGTCTGTATACCAGGAGTTTGATTGCAGTTAAATCATAGAGCTCTTACTTATATATAACATGATCTTGTTGTTTGCTCTTTGGTACGTGTTTATTTTCAATGGGCTTTATAGGGATTCGAAAACCTTCATGGGTATTTTCTCGAAAAGAAAACTGCACAAAATCTTGATTCAAAACTATAGCAGGGTTTTAAAAGTCAGGGCACCACATTATAAGTTTTGGTTATTCCATTCACGACAAGAGGTAAAACTAAATTTTGAAAATCGCAACTTTCCGTTCATTTTGCCAGAGCACATATTATATGTTTAATTGTTTCTTCAAAATAAAAAGAACATATGAATCAGTCTGCAAGAAGTTAATTGGCTGCTTGCTATTGTTATAAACTATGCAACCGCTCAGAACCGCTCGTTCCAGTCGGTCAGCCGCCGATTGAGTTTTGAAGCGGCCCTTATACGCATATCATTGTCTGGTTAATATAAACTGATAATGCGATATTATTCAAAATGCAATTAAGCTTTTTCCAAAAATTGGCAAACATAAATCCTTTTGTCTTTATGATATTCAAGAAGAACTACAGAAGCAAGCTTATATTTTAATGATGAAACCAGACATAAAAACGCACTAGTTTGATATATGTTTATCTAAATGAATAAAAACAAGCATCAATCATATCCGAGTAACTGTGTTTTCTGAACTGGTATTTAAAATGTGTGTATATCCTGGTTGCCTAGTAGCTTCCTAAAAATTGCTACGCGTGTGTAAGATTCATCCATTCCTAAATATATATTGTGATTTTGAAAGATATTCAATGTCATCAAGATGAAACCTTTTTGAAAATAGATATTAGGGTATAAATGTTACAGATAATTAATCATTTCGTGTTTTTAATTCGGGAAGAATAACGAATTATATTATATTAGGGAACGTAAATGTATGATATAATAAGGGCTTGTTAAATGTATAAAAAATGTGTTACAGAATTGTTTATAGCATGCTTTAGCAGATCTTTGAAAAACCAAAAGCTAATTTAAGCATATGGCACTATAAAATAATTCATATGGAACAATCAGTGACTTACATCAGCCTAGACAAATTTTATATAAACAGCCTAAGCTAAATTTGAGACCAATATAAAAAAAAACCTGCCAGTAGAGACACTCCTAGACGCTGTAATCATTAGCGAATGAGAAAAAATGCATTGTATGACACATGCGACTATGGTAGCAAAACTCCCGACTCTGGTTGGTAAACAACCCATGTGTAATTGCTCATATGATTTGTTTGCTCGAAATGTCTTTGCACAATTAAACCTAAACTTTGCCGTTTTTTGAAATAAAAGGATGATTGAGGTGTTAAGCTTGGGGAAAGATATTTATATAATATTGAATGGCTTTGAGGGTGATACAAGAAAATATTGTACGAGCTAAACAAATATTGCACGAGTCAAAGACGAGTGCAATATTTTTTTAGCGAGTACAATATTTTCTTGCATCATCCGA
>JXSR01S011584.1:14364-25585 GCA_000969725.1 Ophiothrix spiculata
TTATTTCAAGTTTATGGCATGATCTTTGTTGACGATAGCGATCTTACCCACCTTAAACTGTGCCTGCCCTCAATTTTGATCGTTATATGCACAATTCATTGTCCAGAAGTATTCATGAATTTCAGGATTCCAAGTGATTGAAGTTACCCGACTGCTCGAAATTACCCGAATTGACCCTACTAACAAATAATTAATACATATTAATTATTGCTTTAAGTTGAATGGACAGAGAATGGCTCTAAAGAAGTAACATGATACAAAGAAAACCTTTTATGTCCATACATGTGACTAATAATTAATGGATAATGTTACGAAAACGTAAAACAAAAATACAGCATGGTTGCAATTGATATTATTTGTTGATTTGATTGAGCATGAATAAAATACCATCATACCGCAAAGTCATTGCCATTATTGATTAACACATAGAAAACAAATATTTATATTTCTAATATCAAATTTCTGTTGCAAGCACTGCTATTCATTCATTACGGTTGATAGAAATAGCAGGCAGACAGGGGTAGTTTTTACTTTATAATTTACAATTATTATGCATCAAGAAAATGTAATTTGTGCTAAGCAAATGACTGAAAAAGAAAGTTAAAAAAAATGAACAATAACAATACAAAAATTGTCTTCGTATACATGAGTGTTCTATTCAACCACTACTAATTATGATATCCCCTACATCTGAACATAAACATGTCTAAGCATTTTTATTGATGTATTCATGTTGTACGTGTACATCTTGTATTTTTCTCGTAAACATTTATCCACTCAATGATAACATTATTCTCAGAGTATTAAGCTCAATTCATACTCGGCCTCAAAACAAAATTTTTCCTACAAAACATTTGGTCGTGACGTCACCAAATATTTGCCATCGAACTTTAACTATGAACGGGTAGCAAACATTTGGTCCAATGTATGCGGCAATTAAATAACGTGTGCAATCTAGCGCGAAATTTTGTTTGGTCTCAACTCGGTGCTGAAGTTATTTTTTTATGAGTCAATCGTCATTTTTACGTCACGACCAAATGTTTGGTAGGAACAATTTTGTTTGGAGGCCGACTATGAATTGAGCTTTAGACATCAGCATAATGAGCATATCATTTTAAACAATTACTCTGGGTTTACTTACATAAATAAGTATAGCTTATAATCGACTACAAGTATAGCGTTAAATCGAGTAATCAAGGAGTCAACTGTATGGTAGAAATATGTATTTTAATTATGTCGGTAAAGTATTGCAAGCTATTTGTCATGATTTTGTTTCAAAGAAAATATGACTGCTGTTACAGCCACTAAATATGGTTTTGTTCAAAACGTTACGAGAAATGTATGACTGCAAAAGCAGGCGACTAAATAATTACGGTGTTTTGGCGAGTTTGTATCTTGTTGTGTACTTCGATACATAATAACATATAAATTTCTAGAATTCCCAAACAATGTGTGTCTGTCTGTTTTTATAGGCCTGTCAATTAAATACTCTCATCAGCCATGGTTGATGAGGTTTTTGATTGGCAAGAATATGTCCTTCTATCATTTCGGCTTCTTCTGTGTTCTCGCTAATCGGATCTTTGTGGCTATTACTGGGGTGATTGTACCGCGGTGGTTTTTACTAATCTGGGTGTATCGGTCTTTGCACTCTTCTCTTCATTCTATGTCTTGTCATTACCGTGGCAAGTCCGGATCTCGTTCAGTCGTCTTTTTTCCCTTCCTCCTTCCCTTATTATATGGTGGTAGGTATGGCTTGGGTGGTGGTGGTGGTGGTGGTGGAGGTGGTAATAGTAGTATTAGCGGAGTGTAGGCGAGTTTGTATCTTGTTGTGTACTTCGATACATAATAACATATACATTTCTAGAATTCCCAAACAATGTGTGTCTGTCTGTTTTTATAGGCCTGTCAATTAAAGGGGTTGTTCAAAGCGTTACGAGAAATGTATGACTGCATAAGCAGGCGACTGTTTGATGTCCGCAAAAGAATTTAGGTCTGTTGTTCCGAAATAGAGAGTCTTTCTTTAGTCTTCCGCTATCACAGTACATTTTGGAAATTTATTATTTTCCTTTTGGAAATTCTCTATTTTTATGACAAAACAAACAAACGATTTTAATAAAGAGAATGCATTTGAGTGGGGATTTCCCGAACAATGAAAATGGTTTTATTTTTATTTGTGTTCATTCACCGTAAATACAGCAGACTTCATTTTACGCTACAGGTGAAAATAAACACCAAAATATTTAAAAGTCTGAACCCCATAAGTCAAAATTCGAGCCCTCAAAGTGCAACAATTAAAAAGTTATTTCATTTATAAGAAACAAATTCAGAATTGTTTGTCATTTTGATAACTGACCTGAGTTCTAGGCTAGTGAAAATTTAAAAAATGGGTCAAACAAATTGCAAAAATTACGACATTTACAGGATAATATTAGACATATATATATGCAACAACATATCAAAAATCTAGAAAAATCTACTAAGTGGAACTGCGATTAATTTGCATGAAACAAAATGGCTGCAAAAACAGGGGAGTGAAATTTGGTTAAATCATGTTAAAAACCATTTCAATGTGTTCTTCTCCCCACGAAGAAAAAAAAAAGTATACTTTTACCGAAGTATGGTTAATGAGTTATATCCAATTATGTAAAAGGTCATATCAGGGGTCACGCAATAGGTCCTATGGGAGACAAAAAGTCAACATTGGATTTAGTCAGATTTTCTTCAAAATTGTCTCAAAATGTTCCTTTTGCAAAAACAACAACCAAAAACAAACAAAAAATCGCAAATTAATCGCTGTTCCACCAAGTAGCTAATTAATATATTTTATTTACAGATTTTGAATAACCAAATACACTATCTTAAGATATCTGAAAACATTTTACATATTTGTATTAATTTTATCGATGATTTAGTAACAATTTGTCCGTCCTTGGTGAACGGAAATACTTGTGTTCATAGTTATGTAATTAAAGAATGTTGATAACGATACATAGTATTTAACCATTTGTTTAGGAAAAAGCCCGGAAATTTTGGAATTTAAATCGCAGTTTCGAAAGTCATAAATTTTTATCTTTTCCTTTAATTGTCTTTTAAGTTTTATTTTAATACGAACTCCGAAAGGGCTGACATTTTTGATTATTTTATAAACATTACATACTGGGCATTTTCACGAAAAAGTGGACATGAGAAAAATATTGAAAAAAGGATGTAACTATTCAATGAAAAATGCTACCACCATATATTTGGTATCAAAAGAAAGCTATTTTGAAGCTCTTTAAAATGAATCTAATTTTGAAAAGACTGAACAAAGATGTCTATGAAATTTCTTTAAAAACAAATTTCTTGATTTTCATAATGAAAAGTAGTAATTTTTATTTAATTTTTTCAACCCATTCTTGGTTGTTTACTTGGGTGTTATTGTTCTAAATGGCTTAAATAAGGATCAGATTTACACATGAGGTTGTATTTTTTGTTAATCCTGACCCGGCTTTACGGTTCAGTGCACCATAAAAATCAGCGGACAAATTGTCCTTCCGTGACCATGATCCCTTCGCATTTCGCATTGTTAAAACATAATCGTAGGGAATATTTTGATGTGAAATGTGGCAAACTATTGCAGAAACACCAAGCAATGCATTCAGTAACTTTGAAATAAAATTTCTTCATAACTTTCATAAACATTTTCAAAAATGTACTCAAGGTGAAAAACCATGTCCGTTTTGCTGTCCTTCCGTGACCGACCTCATTAATATGAATATTTTGCGACAGAGGAATTTGTATGAAAAAATTCCAGTTGAATATGAATGCTTTCAAGCATACTCAACTAAATATGGAATTAGTTTTATTTTATCCAATTCATTTTTGCAATGTATGTGTTTGAAATACAGAAAAATTATGTGATTGTCCTTCCGTTACCGTGAAGATGCCCTACTATAACATTAAAAATAATTATATGATTGAGGTAAATGATAGTAGAATAATTATTAATTTAATGTAAGTTGAAATATTCTTTTCAATTGTAAAACCTCGAGTGTCTCTCTTTGATACAGGGTTCAATAGAGTTTTCTTTACTTAAATTGTTAAATTAACGAGGTTTTAGATGGCAACTGGCGCCATGATAGTGTAACGCAAATTATAATATATTGTGTTATATAATCTCAGTTGTGATATCTTTTTATGTATTACATTGTTTATACAAACTAGGTTTTCGGAGTATAATAACAGTTAGGTCTAATACGTACCATTTAAGTATGTATCTATTTTGAGACTACCATGATTTTAATCTCGATACTTGTTCACAATAAGCTTGTTGAATCACTAAAAGACTTTATGTCAGGCCTCCTCGTGTCACATCTCTTGATTAATGTTTTAGTAGTTGAATAGAACACTTTTTAAAACAATTTTCTCACGTGTGGAACAGGGCACTTTATGACGTCACTTGACATTTGTTACAAATCCCGATGGATCAGATGCCTTTTGAAGATCATTGGTTTTGAAAGTTTTAGTAGGCCTATTCGAGCTATTTTAACCAATTACTTTATTTAAGACTTATATATATAATCATTTTTCACGTTTGTTGCAAAATACAATATGGATTTGTTTTTTCAAAACCGGTATAATGGAAAGCTAGTTGATATTTCACTCACAGGAACTGATATTTCGTCCGTTTTGATCAGGCGAAGATCTTCAGAGCTGGGAAACGATGTGTTGCCAGTTGTTCCATCTTGAAGCAGAGGATTATAAAGATTGCTAAGATAATAAGTGCCCTGGTCCCGATTTACGATTTTATACACTCTTAAAAAGAAAGGATCAAATTGATCCCATAAAGTATCAAATATGAGCTTATCCTTTTTGGGATCAAATTTGATCCTTTTTGGGATCAAATTTGATCCTTTTCGGATCAAATACACTCCTTTTTGATCCAAAAAGGATCAAATTTGATCCCAAAAAGGATCAAATTTGATCCCAAAAAGGATAAGCTCATATTTGATACTTTATGGGATCAAATTTGATCCTTTCGTTATAAGAGTGTAGTCTCTTAATAACCATATGAAATGGATATGGGTGTAAGGCCCGTGCTCCAACAGGATGGGAAGCACAGACTCAAAAAATGAGGCGGATGTACTTCACAAAATAATATCGCCCAACCGTAAGTATTTTGAACTCAGGCCTGAACAAACCACTGTTGGTAGTTCCTAAAAATAAATGTGAAAAACAATAAAAATCACCTTGGGTTGGTCCAATTTTTTGGATAAATATTTTTTCTAAAATATTTTCTTGGCATCCAATCACAAACAATGCACATAGTCCATGATTTGACCAACTTTTAATAATTTTACTTTTTATTCCACCCTTAGACGTACTGGAAGCACTGAACAAATATGGCGGAATTAGCAGACAGCATTCCAGGATGGGCTCCCGCGAAATCAAGCCGATAAACCCCTTTAAAATTGCATCTTATCTGATCAGATATATCATATTCTAGTAGAAAAATAAGGTGAGAAGTAGAGCTATTCAATAATTTGGTTAAAAAATGACGATTTTCGCCCTTACTTTTACATGTAAAAGAATAGGCAGGCTATTTTGTGCCGTAAACCCATCATTGGGTGAAAGCATGATTTGTTGTATCCGGATAGAGAAAAATACAAAAATATG
This sequence comes from Ophiothrix spiculata, assembly GCA_000969725.1. NCBI lineage: Eukaryota > Metazoa > Echinodermata > Ophiuroidea > Amphilepidida > Ophiotrichidae > Ophiothrix > Ophiothrix spiculata. Next base: position 20,020 of record JXSR01S011584.1, read on the forward strand.
TTCTTATTGGTCTAAAAATGGGTCATTGGGTGAGAGTACGATTTTTTTGACTGAAATTTTGCATTTGTTGAGAGAAAAAATAAAAATTTAGGGGTCTTTGGGCGAGTGCACATGCGATTATAAAACAGAGGGGTCTTTGGGTGACAGCGATGCTGAAAAGGGGGGCCCTTTGACCCTTACATACACGTCGCCTCCAGAATGGGACTGCACCCCCCGGGATGTATGTTCGATGCAATCGAATATATTTATAAATCCGTCACAACTGGGTAGATAAATAAACCTTAGTAAATTTTATTCATATGCAGTTCACTTTTCTATGAAATAATGCAAATCCTAGTTTTATGATAACACTCATACCGCGTTCTTGTGCATGCCATTATTGAATGTTTTCACAATATTTACAATAATTTGATGTCAACTGAGAGTGTATTGTTATGATTTCTGTTACATGTTTGATTATGTTATAATAACACTAATATTCATCCCTATATCATGCCAGATGAACACATGAAAAATAGGCATGAAATTGGTAATCCGTTCAGGCCTTTAACATATACCATACGAAAGGAGATATTTTGATACAAGTATAAAAATAAAACGGTCATCTATAATTTCAATATAAAATCATGATCATAAATGGTCCTGGCATTTGTTATTACTTTTCAAAGCCAGTAATGACTCAATTTTGTAACCAATATACCTGCAACTCAATCCAATAAATTTGATTTCTTGTCAAGCCAAGTCACAAACCTTTGAAGTACCATTATGTGTTATTGAAAAAGTCAGGTACGTAAGGCTTTGAAAGCAACAGAATTGGCCCAATACTACAAAACGTCCAATATCAAGTAACAGAGTTCTTTGAAATACTGTAATTAATCTTGAACTACTGACGGTTTAAGTGAAAGGAATAAAGCCTTTGATTATCATTTATCTTTCTTTGGCTGAATTTATCCTGACAGACGATCTGAGTTATATAAGACAACCAGTATCTAATCAATTCCTATTGATGATAAAACCCTATGTGCAACTTTTTGTACTATTTACCGTCACCCTGTGTGTCTTTGAAAGAAGTTTTAGTAAATGTTGCTACTCATAACTTAAAAGTAAAAGGTCATCATTTAGATGAGTGATTGTATAGGATCTTGAATTCTTGTGCTGTAAATTTCAATTGAATTGAGCGATAATTAATTTATTTATTTAAGTGATTTGTGCCTTGAACCATTTTTGTTTTATTTAAAAAAAATCGATTTTTGCAGTCATTGATTTCTCTAGATTGGTATCTATGTGCCATAAAATACTATGAAAACCTTATTCATTTCACAAAGCTGTCCTTTGATGTTGTATTTTATTTATCCTGTTTAACATTGACTATTGCCTTGTTGCCATATTTGGATCTTGTTGTAAAACCGATTGAACAAGTTGAATGTTTGAATGCTCCGGGCCACTGTTTGACGTCCACATTCGTCTTTTTGGCAATTTCTACCTGTGTCATGTGTTTTGTATTACCGAAACATACTTTAAAATACTTGAACCATGTTGATCTCTTGATTGAACAAGTTGAAAGTTTGAATGCTCCGGGCCACTGTTTGACGTCCCATGTTGATCTCTTTGAATAAATCTCGCCAGTGTCTGTTTTCACAGTGCGTTTCTGCTCGGCAAGTTTTGCAAAAGAAAGCATCAACACTGTCTTTGAAATGACGAACTTAGACTGAGCATGTTTAAATAACTTACTCAAATAAAGATTAATCTTATCAATATTACCAACACTTTAAAAATTGAAACAATAGTACCGGATAATATCTAACTATAAGCACGTCGATCTATTAAACCAATCCTGGGAAATTATTGACTTTCTGAGACATACAATATGTCTCTCAGCTTTGTAGTGTCACACTGGATATATCAATCATAGATCATTGTGTTATTTCACAAACACTTCACAAATGCTTGCTTGAAATTGATACTGAAATTAAATCGCTATGCTCTATAGCAAGTATTGTTTAAAATCGCTTAATGCGACATCAATTTTTGTAACATTTTTGTAATTTGTGTGTGCATGAATTTCAAAGTGAAAAATTTATAGTTGATAATTTCCAAACTGGGGAACTTGAATTTGGCAAACAACCGATCCGTCATTTTATTTAAATGACGATCGATTTATTTATTATTTTAAACATTTTGACCCGTATTCAAGACAGGTGCTAAACCATGGTTTAACTGAGCATCAACTGTCCAGGAATGATACGCATCATTGCAGCTTACAAGCAGAACAGTTCAATGAGTCATGCTGTTGACGAGAAATAAAACCTTGATTTAGCTAAATATCTTTCTGGAATACGGGCCTTTGTGTATCGTCATACTTGACAATATTACATTACTTTATTCATAACGACAACAAAATGTTCAATATGTTCTTGAAAAATGCAAAAAGTCAATCTTGTATTTTGTCATAAAGTGCTATTATTACGGGAGAAAAAATGATTTGCATGTCTGAGTTAAAAAATAAAAGGAATATAGACCAATATCTGATAATATATGTTTTTATAAAATACAGAAGAAATTATTTGCTGTAGAGAAACATAACCAAAATATTAGTGTTTTTTTTAAAATATGCGATGGTAAAACCTACCTTGCATTCAAATTTAACCACCATAGTGAAAAGCAGAGTATAAAATAAGGTATCAATATATGTACCATGCTACACCAGGCAACTGAGAGTTCTTTAGTTTCACCTAACTATGAATAAGTGCAAAACCTTTCTTCATTCTATATTGTAATAAAGACCGTTGATTTGTATGCAAACGGTGTCATGATTACAGTCGTACTAAAATTTAGCGACAGTGTTGTATATTTTTCATCATTCACAAAAGTTTGGTTGTCATCAAGGGTTTATGGCTGACTGAGATTTCTAACATTTTGTTACAAGTTGCATAAATCAAAATATGATTTTTTAATAGCAGCGATATAATAATTTAAGACTCATTAACAATGTTTGACTTTTAAGTCCTCTATTGATTATATTTAATTCATAAAAATGATCTCGTATTCTTATTAACCCTAGTTCTACGAAAAAGGGGGTTGCCTCAATCCCCTTTACCGAAATTTTTTCTGCCGCTAAAAAATCCTCGCGAGCAGCGCAAGGAGACTTTCCGCTTATTCTAGCGAACAAAATTTGACCCTACAACCTTCAGGGGGGATACAGTGTCCGTTCAAAGTTCGGAAATGAGGGTGGGGGGTGTAACTCCGTGTTTCTAAAAATATACTTTTTAGCAGATATCTAAATTTTATTTCAAACTTAGTATTTAGCTACAACTAGTAATTTCCTATAATATCTAGCAAAATTTCGCATAAAAATTGGATATTCCTACGATTTTTTAGAACATTTTGATTTTGCCTATATTTTCCGCACAAATGCCGATTTTTCACATTTTGGTAATTATTACATCACATTGACGTGAGACATTTACGAATGACCTTGATTTTGGTATCATTATTTCAGTTCCTTAACAACTTATAAATAACCAAGATAACCAAAATACCAAATAAGTTTTAACATTTGATGTATCCTCATCAATCCTCCATATAAATTATATATATGGAAACATTAAATTATTACAGTCGTATTTAACAAAATACATAAGTATTCTATTGTTATTATTGCCTGGAATTTTCAAACTAGATTGGAACGATATTGTCCCTTTATTTTGTAACAAAATACCATTAGTGCAGTACACTATTTAATTGATGACATTAATGCTGACTGCAGATTATAACCAATTGAAATCAATGCAAGCTATTTACAAATACAAAAGCCAGTACAGGGATATGACTTGTCTTGATGTATGCTACTAACAATTAAAAGGGATAAAGATAGGAAAACCACTTGAGAATTATTTATCTCTTTCAACTCAAGAAATGGGATGTGTTTTTGCAGTACTTAACATGTGGCCTCTGACGCATGCTTCACGATTAGTAACTAAATCCCAGCACTCATATTAAAACGTTGTATATCTGTGTCCTGTATTCCTTGGGTAATTAACTGTAATCAATGAAGCAGGGTATTCACTGGAAAAGTCAGTGTCGGCATCCTTCAGGATTATGTTTCTTATTTGTGCCTTTACCTGGTCTGTTTCTGGTCAAAATAAGATTTCTTTTCTTTTATGGTGGCTTCATTGACTTCAGTGAAGGATAACATAGACCATGCTAAATGCGATAAAGGTAAAATTACGCTTTGAATATTTATTGAATATAGTGCGCGCTTTTTGTGATCGACGGACTTAAGATATTTGACATAATGGATATTTGATGAAACTATAATACTTCTTGTAATGTGCAGTTTGTCGTGCCTTAAATGGGACACATTGTTAAGAAAAGGACCAAACATGTCAATCTTGAGTTATAAATTTTGTTATCATATTGAGCTAACAGAGACTTATAGCCTTACTTTGCGCGGATTTCAGAAAATCAGAAACCTAAAAGATAAATTGTCGTAATATATTAAATTCCATGTTTATATGTAATTTACATGGTCCAAGAAGAACATTAAACAAGAGGGTGTAATTCGGTGACAATTAATTTGTAATGTCCCTCCTTTTTTGTTTCAAAAACTGAACAAAGTTCAAACATTAGCCTTCAAGAAGTGAGTGTTTAAAAGAACTTCTTTACTACATTCTTCAATTGCTTTCAGAATAAGAAACTGAATGAGAAAAAATAATCATTCTATTAACCGAGTCTCTTTTATTCAATAAATACCATAGAATTGAGTTTTTACACATAATGCTTGTTAAAAGATCAAGGTTTTATATCACTGAAAACATAAACTAGTCAAGCAGCTGCTTGACCTACTTTAAACTAGTCAGGCAGGTTAGTCCAGCTTGCCTGACTAGTTTGACGTTGGTCAAGCTTAATTTCAAACTAGTCAAGCCTGCTTGACTAGCTTAACTGTAAACTAGTCAAGCCTGCTTAACCAACGTGCGAAAACTTGCTTGACAAGTTTGTCAGACTGAGAACTTGACTGGTACAAAAGAGCTTGACCAACAAAATATACCATAAAACAAAAATCTTGTAAAAAACAAAGAGTACGGTATAATATTTAATATTGGCATTAATTTTGTTTTATTCTGTTTCCTTAGAAAAAAAATTTATCAAAGTTTGTTACGTTTTTATTGGGACACTCTTATGGCGCGCTCAATGTCCAGTTACTCGAAAATCTTGGATTTTCGACGAAAATCTTGGATTATCGGTTGAAAAACCAAGATTTTCAATCGATAATCCAAGATTTTCGAGAATAACTTTGATTTTCAACTGATAATCCAAGATTTTCGACGCCAAATGTCCAGTAATTCGAAAATCCAAGATTTTCAATTTGATAATCCAAGATTTTGAATTGATAATCCAAGTTTTTCAATTACGAGTCGAAAAACTTGGATTTTCAATTGATAATCCAAGATTTTCGACGCCAAATGTCCAGTAATTCGATAATCCAAGATTTTCAATTTGATAATCCAAGATTTTCAATTGATAATCCAAGTTTTTCATTCACGAGTCGAAAAACTTGGATTATCAA
>JXSR01S011585.1:23730-41713 GCA_000969725.1 Ophiothrix spiculata
CATGTTGCTCCTTGTAGCATATCTAATGTATGGTATTTGTATACATCAGATATGCTACAATGAGCAACATGTAGGAGTCGACAACTGGACCCTTTTGCGCGGCGGTACACATATAAGGTTCCTTAAATATTTACCAAGCGCAATTACATGCAATTGCAATTATATGCAATTACATGCATATAAAGGTTGGACGGACCTTACTTCGTTTACTAAACTGTCAGTGATTTGAACACGGGGGCACTTTATATGTCGATTTAGAGCGACTGCAGACCAATATATCCTCTTTTTATCGCTGACACCCTCTGCCTCATTTTTCGTGGATTTCAGTGAAAGATGTATAGCAAAACTGGAACTGAAAACATCTACTCAAAGACCTGTATTTTTTAGATTCTCACACTGATCTTTTTTTACCGAAATCCTACACTGAATGTCCCTTGTTTTTACCGCTGAGTTCCGCACATGCCCGTCATGTTTGATTCTAAGTGCCCCCTCCCCCGCCCGGGGATTTGAATAAAAGTTTTACTACTTTACTGAATTTTGATTTCAATATGACTTTCATTTTGTGAAGATTTCATCTCGAGATCTCCATGAAGATTTCATTTATAGCATGGTTTGAGACCTTAAGAATACGATGTACAGACATTGAAAACAAATTGGTTTTCCAACATTCAATCCAAATGAAGTTATTTATCTAATTTGTTCGTTCTTGCGTTCATAGAGATGAAGCTTAAATAAAGGTGACAGACTGTGCTTTATAGATGATTACACACAATTATTTAAGCATACAAGCTACAACAAAAACAGCAATATAAATAGTATATATCCTAGCTCAAGGCTATGATTCCGTCGAAAAGGCCCTTAAATTTCCTCTCCTTTTACGCATAAATACACTGAAATGCAAGCTTTTATAAACAATTCCCAAAATTATTTATTTCGCAGTAGTGCAGTAAAAATTCTTCGTTTTGTTATTTTGTGAAATTTTAGAGCAATCTGAATCGGGTTTTGTTCATAATTTTTACGACGATAATGACAATGAAATAAAAAGGAGAATAGGCCTCTAAGGAGTTATTATATAAAGCTTCACAAACAATGAGCGAAGAACGAGAAATATGCCGATACCAATATTTTTTGGCAAGTGGCAACAATGTTTTCTTCACCACATTTTGAGAAGCAATATACGAAGCAAGTGTTGGTTTACCACATTCAGAGTGCCCATCAAACAGAAATAAAAAGCGTATACGGTATAAGTTTGCAGACTTTCGCAAATACTCCTAGACTTGTTCTAGGACTTAATAATACGGAATAAAATGTTTCAATAAAATTATGAATCATAATAAAACGTTGAATAAACGACATTTACAGTTGAAAAGGGTTGTCAAGTAAAACCCATCGATCCAAATTCAATAAATACAAGTTTGAGGAGGTTTGACTATTTAAAATGGGAAAATGGCCCTCTATTACGATCACTTTATATTTTTTATAATACTGTATAGTGGCGTAACCAGAGGGGAGGGCAGGGGGGCGGGAACCCCCTGACAAAACCCCCCCCCCCCCCCTCTCCCCCCACCAAATGAAATTTGACTTTGTACATGGGTCTATGGAAAAGTCCTATTTTTGCTTTGTTCTCGGCCACCCCCCGTCTCGCCCCCTCATTTCAAAAAGTCTAGTTACGCCACTGATTAATACAAATATTGAATGCCTGAGATAGCTAAATTACTATCAGGTGAAATCGAGACTTCTTTTTTGTATGAGTAAAATGTTACAGTCATAATTTTGACCGAATTATAAATACTTTTTCTTTCACATTATTTGTTTAATGATAATATCTATTTTTACTTATGGTGAGCAATAGTCATGCTATTATTAAAATAAAAACCATCGCATAGCTCAAATCACTGTAATCATAATGTAAAATTAAGCAAACGTTTTTTACTCACACGGGATGTTTCATTAATTTTGTTCGTAATGATTTTATGTATGCATTTTGATTATCAGATAAATTGGAAGTGCAATATACGATTAAGTAATAACTATGAATCCATAAGCATTTTGCAAGTACCAGACACAAGCAGAGACGAGAATAATAGACCATCGACATGGGTTCACACTCTTTGAACATAACCAATTTCAAGCTGAAAATATGTATCATTCAAAGTTTGAGATCTTTCTGAATTTTCATACTCCATATTTGTTGAATTTGGTGGAAATGCAAGTTAATTAAGTATCCAGTTTCATTCAAGTACAACGGTAAATAAATTAGGGTTGAAGAATATTGAAATAGAAATCGAAATGATACGGTGACCAAAAAAGTATAGAATTTTGCGTAAGCACAGCGTACATACTCTGTGCCAGTAAACTGAGAATCTGCAGATATAATTGCTATTTCTACATGGAAGTGTTTTTCAGTGTGTTATATAATTGTGAAAGATTTCCTTCCTAACTATTATAACATGTTTTATTTCAGCCTTAAACATTGAGAACATTATAAGGACACCAGTGTTGCAACATTGTATTAATGTAGACATCTTTCTTTTGTCTTTATATTTGCATGACAGGCTTAGAGTAAAGCTATTACAAAGACAAGGCCGTGCACTAAAAAGAAATGCAAGCCTATGTAAAGTAAAGAACTTTTAAGTACCAGATTTGGGGGTCTACCTTGGTCTTCCTTTGTCAAACTTTGTGTAATCCTTAGTCAACCTTTGTGAACGAAGTTCTCGAGAAGATGTATGTGATGATTAAAAGGATTATGATATGTTTAATTCATGTGTCTGACTAGTTTGTAAAACAATTCATGACATATTGAACAAACTACTTCACTTACCAATAATGGGTGGCATGTCATTAAGTGGGTATGCTAAAAAGGTGGTGTTGTTACATTTTTCATGGGTTCTCGAACTTAATTTGATGTAAAATCACTATTTCTTGGCCTATGGACTTGTTTTATATCTCATTTAAAAGCTTACACTTTCTGCTATTTGTGGTGTTAATTTGTTTGTCATGGGTTACATAATTTAAGAGAGACAATGGTTTGAACTTAGCAGTACAAGTTTGGTGATGCCTAAGGATGTGGTGCCTACGGATGCGGTAGATAGCCAAAACTTAGAAAATCACCATTTCGGAAGGTTTGACACTATTGGAACATTTACAAATGGATTCTATGACCTCAAATACATTTATATAGTCACCAACATGGCTAAAATTTGGTATATAATTACAGTAAATTGGCAAATTTATCATTTTTAGACCTTCCTCAGCCCCCCCCCCCCCTCAAATCAGTTTTTTGGGCAGCACTCATTTCTTGTCCGATTTCGACAAATTTGTTCAAAATGTTCAGGGGATCAAGCTACATCAAATAAGAGTTAAGACAGAATGATTTGAAACGTGCCAGTTTTCTCCCCATGTATAGTCTGCCTCTAATTAATTGAAGGTCATTAACACCAAGACCCTAAGGGGTCTGTTTCAAGTTTAATGCATCACAGTAACTATTAAAGTGTTTAGAACATATCCTGAAAAAATGAACTGTTTACCATTAACCATTCCAATTTATGATTTGTTTTAGTAAAAACAGACAATTTTGAGTAAAACGCATTTGAAAATTACAGTTTGCATTGCGGTCTATCGAGTAATGAACCATTAATTAGCCCATTAATTTTGCCGTTTGTTGTTTAATAGTATTTTATTATGCAGCCATATTTAAAAAATTCTTAAATATGCATGGATGTGCATATATATAACTTGTAGACATCTGAAATTTTCTATTCTTCACATTCAAAAAAATTTGTAAACTTTTCAAAAATCAATAACTCTGCAACAACACATAAGAATTTTTTCCTACTTACGCGTGGTTGTGCTTGGGCAAATTCTTCTTCTCGAGAACATATTTTCGCGTGAGAGTGGTAAATCATATTGCGAGTAAATCAGAAAAACTGTAGAAAAAGTATCTAGAAACACTCTATTTAAACGTCAAAGCAACGCATCCAAGCCCAGTTTGAGTCACGCCTGCTTGAATGTGAGCTAACATGTTATGTATAAGTACTTCAGCGGTGTGAAATATCAACGTTCACCTCCCAGTTTCTGGGTAAGTGAAGTATCTAGTGTAATGTTTACCAATCATTTCCTATTTTGACAATGTAGACAATCTGCAAAAGCTGCTATTAGATAACAGAACAATGTAAACAATATAAATTAAACAATGTTTCAGAAATATTTACGAGAATAAAGCACTAATATTGTTCAGTACTCAATTTCAAACAATATACTTGAATGATTGCATTTTATTGCATTGTCATACGATGAACAGAAAGAGTAAGGAGACATTATAATAGACAGTTCTTGTCATAAGTTGATTAAGAGATGCTATTTACGGAGCCAGAACATCAATAATGGGTGCCTCGCCCTTTCCGGCTATTGTTATTGTACAGATTGACTACACTGCATGTGTTTTTCATAGGTGTGTGATGGTGACAAGAAATAGCCATTCTCCTCTAAGGAATATGGAACAAAATGCAACAAACTATGATGTTCGAACTATACATTAGGCCTGTTCAACCTGGTCGTAAGTTATCTCATTAACAGACAAAGTATTTAGTTTACAAATGGTTTACAAATTGTATTGACAAAAGAAGTGTCGAATTAATCTCACGCACAAAAGAGGCTTGTCAATCAAAGTATAGGATAGGCTATTGTCTTCGACAAAAATAAAAATGTCTGGTCTTTTTAGTTATACTTTCCGTCGTGTGAACACAAATGGATTGTTGGAGATTATCTATACTTATTGACTCCAATGAATAGAATAAGTAATGAGTTAACACGCGAAATAGTTTTTCCTGAATTTTTGGAATACTGGGAAAAAAAACCCTGCAATTCTTTATATATATTAATTCAGTATCTTAAAACTATCTAGACCTCATGGTTAAACTATATGTGACCGTCCAGCCCGTATGAGCAGTAAATGCCAGAAACTTCATTTTGCGCTACAGGTGAAAATACATATCAAGGTCATAATTTGTCGAAATTGATTTTTTGACAGATTCACAATCCTAGTGCTTACTACAAAATACCAGCAAAGTTTCGTTTCAAGAAAATGATAGGAAATGTGAAATGAATTGGCATATTCTTAAGACGATCAACAGAAAATATAGGGCTTACTAATCTTTGAACGTGTTTATCTCAGTTATACGTTTTACTCCCTGACAACCTTTGGACCATAAACTTGACTTCTGGAAATCGCGTGAAGTTCATTAAGGTGTCATTTTAATCCCTAAAGCATGGTCTTTGCCAATAATTAAAAAAGTGAAAATGACAATAGCTGGCATTAACTGCTGTTTTGGGCTGGACGGTCACATATTAAGAGGAGGGGATGTTAAGTAAATTCAAAGCAATTATGTATTAAATGGCTCGCGTTGTGCAGTTCATCGTTTTATTGGGAAACTGGTTAGCTCATATCAATAAATTAAATGGATAGATACAGACTGAAGTCTTTCACAAATTAAGAGATATTGACAATTATAGAATGTCATGTAAACGAACGCGCTTATATGCAGATTAGATCACGTAACGCTGTGCAACTATTTGATTCACTCGGCCTGTATTGGTTTGACAGTCCTCGATGCATTGTTGTGATGTGACGTATGGGCGTTGAATATAATATGATAATAGCACTATCACCATTCTGTTTTAGATACATGCTTGGATATTAAAGCGTTCATAGCTGATCTCGGAAATATTCAAATTTCAACCACTGATAACTCACGAAAACCCTACAAAAGTTTAACACTTCTGTTTCTTAAGAAGAAACAGAGACAGTGTAGAGTTTCAACAATACGCCTTTTTTAGGAAAAACTTTTTAAAGTTGATATTTACTTATCCGTCTTTTTCAAACTAACAAATACGTTACCAAAATCTACATGGTTTCAAATACCGAAATTGCTTTTATAAGAGTAATAGTCACACAGGTCAACATCTGGATTGAGTGATTAAAAATAGTATTATTTTTCATACAAATAAGTATTCGGACATTATTACTCCGATGAGTATTGGAAATGATTCTACTGGGGAGTGGATATTCATGTTCCTCTATACCGGAAATTGAGATTTGATTTGATAAATACGTTACCGTACTTAGCTTTGGATCAACTGTATCACAATCTGTAACTCGATGTAGGGATTATAAAGTTTGTCAGCCAAACTCCAAGGATTATTATAATGGTGTTACGTCTTGTTATTCGGCATACCAGTGTATCTGACTGAAAATTCTTTCCGTTGTCTAATTACTAGCATCCAAACTCTCACCTGTACTTGCTAATGTTATAGTATTTTGCTCCAAATACACTACAAATAAAAGAAACAAATCTGTTAATCCTAAGACCAACAAAATTCAAAACTAATTCTATACAAACTCTAAACACTTAAACTTCAATATGTTATTTTCATCAGCAAAATTCACGCATCTTGCTCTTTGGCCATGGCTGTTATAGGTCACTCTATGTGTTTATAATTTCAACTGGATAATACTAGTACAAGTAAATATTTTCAAAGTAAAACTGGACTGAAAGGAGAAATGTTGGATGGACTTTTGTGCATTATGGGCATTATCCCTAGGGTTTTTATGTGTAATTTAGGATATGCATCTTTATCAAGGTTTGAAAGTGTGTTCATATATACTATAAATAACAGGTAACGCAAGGTATTTTTAAGTAATATGAAGCCTTTTTGTCTATCCAGTATCGTTTCTTAGATGATAAAGTGCAAAACTAACACTTACCATATTTATATATTGAAAATCTGAAAAAGTTCTGATAGTAATCAACCAGTTAGTAATGGAATGAAATGATTATTTAATAGAGTTAAAAACGAATACGACCAATGAAGTGCCGTGCATGAATTAGATTGAAAAATCCAAATATGAAATAAGTAGAAATAAAATTGTTTTCAAAGACAATTTAGGCGAGTCCTTATAAACTCCTACACAAAAAGTAACATTTATTGTTTCAAAATTTAGAATAAAAATGTCTACTTATACATGTATTGTGTTCATAATTCATTTAAAAAAAATTCTCCAACCACAAAAAATAGATAAAATATCTATCGTACATATGTAAATATATAGTAAAAGTCTGCAGAGTATGAAGTACTATAAAATGGGGTAATACTTTTTGTCAAAAACGTGATTTGATATGGTTACTTCACCAAACAGTTGTGATAACGAATGCAAGGCAATTACTTGTTCCAATACAATTAATCGTTTTATTGGTAAAGTGGTTCGTTCAAATCAATAAAATAAAGGGAATACAGTCCTACATAAAATGTGACATGGTACATCAAACGACACATGCTTGCAGCTTAGCATGTTTAGAGATGCAAACAAATAACAAATGAAACACGTATATAAAGAAAATAAAAAGACTTTTTCGTCGTAATGTTGATTTTCCTGATTATTTGAAGTACGCATCACGTTTACAAGGCTTTTTAAATTTCAAAACAAACCATTTTGTTTGTTTTACATTTCCAGAAGAAAACAAGGAAAAACTATGATTCAGGCCCTTTGTGAAACTGGTTAATATTTTAAAAATCCTGATTTTAGCTCATTTGACCATGTTGACCACAAATTACGTCTTTTAAATACAAATTTGCAATATTTAATCATGTAATGGACTGGACTACTTATTTATGGATTGTTTTAATCATGTTGTGTACATATTGTTTTATTTACAATGCTAGTTCCACAATGAATTAAAGTTACATAGATACTGGCGACAAAACTTTCACTTCTTTGTTTTTATCATTAATTCCATAACCCGTAATTGTGATTAATGTAATATCCAATTGGACTGGAAGAAATAGAGACGTACTTACAAAATTTGTCATATCTTGCTTATTTTTCAGCCGATTTCTATCATTGTTTCTGCATTTGAAAGTATGATAAATCTGCTTTACTACAACAGCACAAAATTCATGATTTGGTGCTTTTATCAAGATTAAGGACAATTTGTAATCCGTGCACATTTTTTTGATTCACGTAGTATATATATTATATTATATTATATTAAAATATATTACATAGTAGCTGCTGCCTTTAGTCATGAATGTCAATTGATCGTCTGCTTATTTCTACATGTATCTGCCGAGGTAAAAAAGAGAAGTCTGTAATACACACACTGTCTTTTACCTTTAAGGGACAGAAATCGACTAATATCTAGAACTGGAGATAAGTTCGCGTGTGTAATGCGATAAGTGGACATGTTGTATCAGTCCTGACTCAAATTTCACGTCATGTAACTGTCTTTGATCTCCAATGTCGACAAAAGACAAATGGTTTACAAAGCCATACAATATCATGCAAAAGAGAGAAATCAATTCATTTCTTGTCTGCCTAAATGTAAGAATATATGCAATGTATATCAATATAACGTCGTTAGATTTTTAAAAACAATATCCAGCAATTTAATCTGCTGACAAATGTTTTGAAAATCTGGATGCTATAGCATATGATACATCTGACATCTGAACGATTACCGTATATGAAAATGGAAGTCATAAGAAAGAAACAACTTAACCGTGTTGCTGAATAATAATCTATCGTCTTTTACATATCGTAGTACATATTATAAAATTATGTTTTACGACGTTTTTAAGCTTGCATTCAGAATTCAGATAACTTTGTATATAAGATTTCTACCCCTATACTATATTCGAAAAATTCTTCAACCGCTTCTTCTAATTCACATGGTCGTTTACTCACATGTATCATTGGTACATCTCAAGCACAGAAAGTGTTTTACAATTACCCGATTCCATTAACATGATGAAGAATAGAGAAATTCCTTAGTCATGGCAAAAGATCACTTCTGTGGAATTAGATATAATAAAACACAGTGAGTACACATTTAAACACATTTGTGTTAATCCACATCAGTTCTGAGATTTGTATAAGCCCTTATCAAATATAAATGATATTATTGTTTTTAATAAACCATATCAATTGGAAAGACATTTAATAGCTAAATTAAAACAACCCAAACATTAAAAGAGACTGATTGAGTACTACTTATCATGCTTATGAACTAAGAGTATAGGCAAAATGGGCATTATTAAATGTAATGTCGTCTTTAATTTATTTCTTATTACTTTGAATTTCATGTATACATGTATATAAAAGAGGGGACGCAATTTAATAAGCAGAAACATCGTCAAGGTCTTTTGGATTATCATGGTTTATATGTATAGCTGAATTCGTATTTGGTTTTAATTCTAAAGAACAATCATGAACCCTTGTATATGCTAATATTATTTTATTTGATTTCATTCTGGAAATTTTACTCTAATGAGTGTAGCACAAGACAAAAGAAATTATACTAAGGATCATATTAATCATGTCTCTTAAAAGAATATTAAACTAATATATGTTCAGACTATGAATCTATGAATACGTAAAACAATCTGATCCATTATTAACATTAGGCATAATGCATATATAATAACAGAAAAATCACCCCTCCCCCCCCCCCCAAAAAAAAAATGATATTAATATAATTCGAATCTGATAATATAATATGATATAAAATCTATAAGAAGCAAGTTACTTTGCTGGGAAGCAAATTGTTTATGCCAAAATCAAGATTAAAATCATGATCATGCTATTCATAGGGTAGAATGAATAAGTACGGTTGTATCTCTTATGTTATTTTCTATGGTCAATTTTTCTTTTACTTTACGTATATCAAAATTATTCTTTTAAAATGCACTGTGATTTTACCAAAAAAGAAATGACCCTACTTATTGATTGAAAAATAACAAACATTTTCTAATTTATCATTCGCACACAAAATTTCAGTATCTGATATAAAGTAAGAGACATTGCTGTTCATTATGTCAAAGCCTGGCTTGCTAGATCAAATAAAGTCGTTTAATTGATTCCTGTATGTCTTTATATGGCTATAAATAACCAGATGAGATAGGAAGACCTTCCTCCTAATAAACGAGTTAGTGAAGGTAATATAACGACAAGTTATTATAGAGACTGGACAAATTATTGTGGTACATGAAGGTGTTATGTCCAAAACAGGAATAGCAGTGGCGGAAGGTTGATGAATTTCTTACTAACATAGGAATTGCCACTGATGCTTGTGTATATTTTATACTTTAATTGAAAATAATATCCATCTAAAGTCATTTATATGAAGATATATATGTAAAGGTTGATTTTCATTTCATTCTCTAAGGCATTAAAAAATCGATACAGCAGTCTGGTAACATAAATACATGAACAGAAATAATAAATTGTTGTAATATTTGTAAATAAACATCAGTAGAGATTGCTATTAAGTGTCGATTTTTGTTATCTTTTTTATTATACCTTTTTCAGCGTGCTCAGCTATCTATGTAAAAGTTGATTTCCAGAGTCATTTCTTTCTCCAAGGCATGAAAAATCGATACAACAGTCAAGTAACACGCAGATATAAATAGATATAATAAATTATTATAATGTTTCTAAAAATATTAGCAGAGATTGCTGGTTAAGTGCCGATTTTTTTATAAGTTGATTTCCAGAGTCATTTCTTTCTCCAAGGCATGAAAAAATCGATATAACAGTCAAAGTAACACGCAGATATAAATAGATATAATATATTGTGAGATATTCCACCGTAACCTGACTGATTAATCTGACACACCCGGCATAGTTTTTTTCTGACACAGTTTTTTTTTTCTCATGATTAAGGATCTCCTGATTTCGGAACCTATATATATATGGCCCAAATTATTATGTATGAATAAAATGTCATGTTGCCTGATTTAATTGCAGTTTAATTTTACCACTAAAACATTTTAGGCTTTGTCACGTATATTCATATTAATGGTGAAAACAATCGGTTTGCATGTGTCGCGAATGAAAATTAAAAATTCAAAATCATTGTACTGCATATGGCATAATAGAGAATGCGCTAAATTGGTGTGGAAATTGGGGAAAGCTTGAGCATTAAAGCTCTGGACTGCGATAAAGTGGCTTCGTATGATGAATATAGAATTGTTCAACTAAGTATGCATAGTGTGTTTAATATAGAAGTTCTATAAAGTATGCATCAACTTATCTATGCAATCTGGAATATAAATGAAGAAATTGCGATAGAAAGCGTGGTCAATCAAATGCGGACAGACTGAGGCGATGGAGAATTATGTAAAATGTATTTTTACCAAATTGAAACGTTCAGACAGAAGTATGTATCCAAAGTGAGAAAATTCTTGAAGATATAATGCTAGGCTTACATTCTGTGTTACTACACTACAAACACATGTACCTATTTTAAATAGGATATTTTATTTACTCTACAAACAGTTGTAATAACGTATTCAAGTCAATTACGCAATTGTTCTTGGTATTAAATGACTCCCAATACAATTAATAATTTTACTGGTAAAGTATTTCGTAAAAATAATAAAATAAATGGGACAGAGACCAATATAAGTGTTTGATTATATAAAATATATACTCCGGTGTCATTTCAATCTACTCCATGATTAAAAGTGTGCATAGTTTGATACACTTAAGTACAAATGTAGATACTGGTTTTAAATCATGACCATCCTTTCGTTACTGTCTGCATGGACCTGACAAGGTAAAAGAAAATAGCCTGCACGTCAACTATCAAACACATAGGCCTACTATACCTTTTACCTTATTGGGGCAAATCTCGAACCGTTGTAAAGTATCTGTAAATAGGTTAGATGATTTCCCGGTCCTGCTTCATATTTCATAAGATACAATATTTTTCTCAAATTTGACAAAAGGGAATGCTTTTGATAAACAATAAACAATCATTGTTTGGCTTGACTGTTTAAAATTTGCCCAACAAAGTAAAACGCAGTATGTGCATTTATAAGGTAAAGCAGATAATGCAATTTCATATCAAGCCACCCCATTCTAAAAAGTTGTATTTACATATGTACGATATAGTAGATATTCTCTTAAGTTAAGAGAATTGAATGTCTGCTCATTTGTGCAGGATTTCAATTAGGGAAATTGACGTAACTTGCAATTGATCTGTAGTTCACATACTGCGTTTTTAATTTGTTTCGCATAAATGTAAGAATGTATCTAATGTACATCAATGCATCAGTTTCTTTAAAAAAAAAACATTGCCAGCAATTTATCTGCTGACAATTATATTATTGAAAGCTACATCTGACTGCTGCCGTACACATATATTATACTAACGAAATTTAAACGATACCTAATATGGGTTAGAGTATAAGAAAGAGACAACTTAATCGTGTTGCAGAATAATACTTCATTGTCTTTTAAAGTATCGTCTACAGCATGGTCTACAGTGTATATTATAACATATGTTTACTTTAGTTTTAAGCAATCATTCAGAATTCAGCTTATTTCGTTTGACTTCTTCCCTTTCTATATATTTACAATATGCTTTAACCGCGTATTCCAATTTACAAAAAAATTGCTTCCTTACAAGAAGCTGTTTCCATGCATGTATCAGAGGTATATCTTATCCCATTATTCTACAGCACGGAAAGTGTTTTACAATTTACATACTAAAGCACCGATTCCATCAACATGATTAAGATTGAGAAACCTCTTAAACATTAGGATTGGGAAAGTTTCTTAACAATGATACAGAGTTACATCTGTTGAAATGAATAACATAAAGCCCTACCATTTTGACAATCTAAACTAACAGTACTGTATATTAAGAGATTTGTTAAATCATTATCAATAGAAATGTCATTGTTTTTTGTTTTAATTTAGTAATAAATGATTTGGAAAGACATTAGAAAAGCGTATAAAAAGTCAATAAACATTCATTAAAGACTTAAAGAATACTATACTAAAATTTTGACTTGATAGTATAGCTAAATTGTATATTACAAAATGTAATGACAACTTCAATCAATTTCTAAACATTATGGGTACATGCAGTACCAGATGTCCCAAAAAATGGTTACATGTAGAAAAATGACCGTGTGCTAGAACTATAGTACATGGAGAAACTAAACTTTGTACAAATTATATTACAAACCTCTTCTGGATACTCGTAAAATTTTGATACCACAGCGTTATTAATTTTTGCGTTATCAACAAAGACTATACCCATGTCAGAAACGCATTTATTCAAAATTCAACAAAATAAAAAGCGTACAAGTTTTGTGATATTTACATGTGCATTTTTTTCTAAACGACCATGATCAGACTTTATATTAAACCAAATTTGAAACAATTTTTAATGAATAATAATTGAAATATCTTTCAGTATATCTATTATGCGAATTAGGGATACCTGTATTCCATGCATTCCGGAATGAGTTGTCTGTATTGAACCTGTCAATCAAGTTGTGGCGCGAAAGTTGATATATATGCATAATGCACAATCACATTTTCATAGGTAAAATTCTTTAGCTGTTTAAACTGCAAACTTGTGTAAATTTTGAAAAAACAATTTTAAACTTACAGGACATATTTAAATTATAATCTTCATTATTTAGTAGCAAAAGTTCAATCGACATTAAGAAATAACAGAAATAGCAAAATTTTGAATCGGTGGCCATATTTGCCCAGAATCAGATTTTCGACATGATTTTACGTAACAGCTTGTCGAATTTTAATGATACAACAACTTAAGTTTGGGTCTGTCAATTTCAAGTTCACATGGGGTTGAACGAGGGTTAAAATTACATCAAACGAACAAGCTTTCGATTTTGTTGAATTTTGAAAAAAAAACGTTTCTGACATCTTTATTGATAACTCAAAAAATAATAATGCTGTGATATTAAAATTTTGCAAACATCTAGTGGAGGTATATATCATAAATCATGGTAAGTTTGAATTCTTCAACTGCTATACTTCTTGCAAACGATCATTTTTCTACATGTAACCATTTTTTGGAACACCTGGTATATATTACAAAACAGACAACACGATTTCATAATTAGGAACATCGTCAAGGACTTATATATTAAAATCATCGTGATTTACATTAACTTAAATTCGTATCAAATTTTGAACAAACGAAATCTGTTCATTTGATTTCTTTCTAGTAAAAGAAATCTTTACGGATCAGTTTAACCACTTTTATCATAAAGAAAACCATCTAATCTATTATTAATTCTGACCGCAAATTCTATAAATAAAAAACTTATCTGATCTATCTGGATAAATGCAGCAAACGGCCTTGTTAATGTAGCCTGGAATCCTACAAGACGACCACGTAAAAGAGGTGAAAACAGAAGAGTTGAAATACATAATAGTAATATAAAACAAAGAGTAGTACACTTCAATTGTAATCTGATAATTATGAAACAAACCTTAGGAAGTATTTATATTTTAGATGTATAATTGAGTGAGTATGTGCAGCTTCAATCAATAATACGGTAATGTACATAATATTCAGACAAAATTCTATAAGCATCTGATCAGTAAAATATCATTGTTGTCCAATATACCAAAGCCTGGCTTGTTAGATCAAATTAAGTTGTTTCATTAATTCCTATATATCTCTATATATGGCTATAAATAACTGTATAGCTTAGAAAGAAATACCTTCCTCATATCATAAGAAAACGAGTTGGACAAATTATTGGTCTACGTACGCAAATTTAGTTTGTTCAAATAAGGAAGAGCAATGTAACAAGCCTGAAAAATCGCTCACTTGTAAGTCAATAAGACTGGAAGCAAAGGCTGTCAAGATATAATTATAAGTCGATTTTCAGAATCAAGTTGCTTGCTATATAATAAAAAAATAAAAAATACAGTAGTTTCACAAAGGCGAAGTTTTCAGAATATTAGTATATATTGCTTTGATTGTCGATTCTTCATCTATTCCTATTCACTTTGTTTGCCTCGTTCAGCGTATTCATCTTTCTGTCAGTTAAATGGGTATTGGACAAGTTCAGCATCATCCCCATACTTTTCCCCAAGCATTTTGAGATTTTTGCATCATTTGAAGCATTAGCGGTAATAATGACAGCATGCAAAGTTTCATTGTCAAATTCAAACCCTCTATACCAGAATATTACGTATTCTTTTATTTTTTAATTATCGTTATCGACAACGATAAATACTGCCCTCAATAGTTGAATTTTTAAAATTGGTCTTTTTAGGTGATCTAATGCAAAATCCAAATTTCTTTTGATTTATATGCAAAATTATCTATGATTTGAAAGGAATGTTTTACAAACAAATCTTTGGATCTTTTGTGATGTAAAGCATCAATAAATACGTTTAAAGAATAGCCTCGTGCCCAAGATCAACACTCAAAAGTAGAATTCATTTTTTTGAATTTTCTGAAGGTTTAGATCGAAATATTCCCGATATCTGGTAATTGACTGCTATTTTCTAACATATTAAGTGTAAATCATCAACAAATAAAATTTCAAAATTTTGTCCAATGCCCCTTTAACTACGGGGTTTATAACAATCATTGTTCTGGCATATGGGAATTAATTATATTTACCTGAAGATATTTGAAGGTGTTAAGCTTAAGCATTGGAGTACAGAACTTGGATATACCTGCATATATCAGAATAGTGACTTCGTATGATATATATGGAATTCTTGATACCAAATGAAATTTAGTTTATGGAAAGTTCATAAAGTATGCATCAACTTGTTTATGCAATCTCCAATATCATATAAGATATTTCTGTTGAAAAGCGCGGTCGATCAAATGCATGCGAAAAGATCCTGCAGACGATTGAAGAATAATGTGAATTATTTATAATATTAGCTAATTTTAGAGAACCACATGAAAAAACCAAAATCTCTGATACTGTTTGGAAATGATATTCTTTTGACAATAAAAACTGTTAAAAAATAATGCAAAGAATAGCAATTAGATTGTGAAACTGCATTTAAAAGTAAATACATGTATATACCGAAGATCCTGCAATTCTATGAGGTAATATGATAGAGTCAATGATTCAAGCCTGCAATGCTTCATTACCTTGAAAGACAGATAAAAACAGCTTCTTGCAGATGTACGGAGATTTTTCAGAG
Source organism: Ophiothrix spiculata (assembly GCA_000969725.1). Taxonomy (NCBI): domain Eukaryota; kingdom Metazoa; phylum Echinodermata; class Ophiuroidea; order Amphilepidida; family Ophiotrichidae; genus Ophiothrix; species Ophiothrix spiculata. Next base: position 39,734 of record JXSR01S011585.1, read on the forward strand.
AAGTACCTCTTTAAAGTGAGAAAATTCTAATACATTCCGAAGTTCCTGTAATTCTATGAAGTAATATGATAGAGTCAGGCTGCAATGCTTCATTACCAAGAAAGACAGATAAAAACAGCTTCTTGCAGATGTACGGAGATTTTTCAGAGAAGTACCTCTTTAAAGTGAGAAAATTCTTACCAGCTTTGCATCCCATATTCTACGGTTACTACACCATGGATAGTGACCTAATTCAAAAACACAGGACAGTTTATCTAATCTGCATACAGTTGTGATAACGAATGCAAGGCAATTACTTGTTCTGAATGTTAAATGACTCCCAATACAATTAACTGGTTTATAGATAAAGTGGTTCGTCCAAATCAATAAAATAAGTGGGATACAGTCCTACATTAATCTGCCACACAATGCAAAAAGCAGTATGTGTATATACAAAAAAACATTGTAGATACTTCTATTTGAAGTCGTGTTTCACTTCAGTCTACTGCTAGAAGGTTGTATGTACCCGGGGTATGAACATGCCTTTGATTTTGCAGACACTGCCTTTAATCATGAAAGACAATAACTCGTCTACCCATTTTTGCATGAATCTGCCAAGATAAACGAACGCACGTAATCTGTAACACATATACTGCTTTTTACCTTCGTTGAGCAGAAATCGACTAATGGCTACAACCATCGGAAACTGTCTGTATATAGCTAATACAATTAGTGGGCTTGTTGTCTCAGTTTTGCCTCTTATTTCACACAATGTAACTGTTTCTATCTCAAAAGTGACCGTCCATCCAAAACAAACCGTAAATGTCGCCTTCTGTCATTTTCACTTTTTTAAATATGTGATGACTCACACCGAAAAGGGGGACTTTGCGACGATCTGCAGACTGAGATATCAGGCTTTGAAGTTGAGAAGTGGTACAATTTTTGTCTGGGGGTGAATTTGACATTTTGTGATATTATGAATTTTTCAAGTTTTAAAAATCTTCCTGCCAAGCCGTTTTCTATAAAATTGCGAAAAAAGATGATTTTATGACAATATTCTAACACCGTATCAATCGGCTTTTCGCAATTTTGTGATCGGAAGAAAAAACATCCTCGAAAACAGGCCGTTTTCTCAGCTCAAATTTTCACTTCTCTGACCGATTGTCCTAGGTATATAATTAAAGATATGTATCTTGACAATGTCTGTGTCAAATTTAATGATGATTGAGTGCTCCTAAATACCCGTTGCTAAGGAGATTTTGTGTATAGTTGAATAGTTATCAATAAAATTGATGCTTTCACAAACCCAAAATTTAAAGCCTGTTTTCTCCAATTGCTATTTTTGAAAAGTGATCAACACGCTCTTTCTAAAATAGCCATATCTTCGGAACGGATTGTTGTATCGAAATGTTTGAGGTACCAAATTACTTGTGAAACTCTAAGCTTTCACATGATGCCAAAAACTCAACTTTGATGTCGGAACCAATGCCCCCCCCCCCCCCTTTCGGTGTGAGTCTTCACATATTTGCAAAGAAAGTCAGTTACGGTCCGTCAAAGGCTGCCAGGGAGTAATATGTATAACTGAGATAAACGCTGAAGTAAGCACAGGGATTGTGAATCTGTCAAAATATCAAATCCGGCAAATTACCAACTTGACATGTATTTTCACCTGAATGTGTCATTTTCAAAGCAGGAAGATCATTGTCGGACGCTTGATGAATCGTCTATATTAACTTAAAATTGCCAGTGATGCCTGAGTAATGATCGACGCCATAACAACAGTATCTTTTGTATTTCAAATGAAAGAAATATCCCTCCAAATGAAAAATAGAGTACAACTATATTTTATCAGTTTGTAAAGATGATCATCAAACATTTCTATCAATATTCTTTCAGAACCTTTAACTCACCTTAACAATGCATTAGAAAAAATTGCTTTTCATTTTTTTTATCAAGTATTCAAAACATAACAGAAACATAGAAAATACTATAGACATATAA
>JXSR01S011586.1:4184-15201 GCA_000969725.1 Ophiothrix spiculata
TTTGCCACATTCGCAGCTGCTTCAAGTTGAATGGACACATATAATATACAGTAGGTCTAGTATGAGTTCATATTCCAAGTATGTGTAATACATGTCGAAATTGAAATATATTTATGAAAGAATGAATTTATAAATACTCTCATACCACAAAGATTCAAAACATCAGTAGCCTTAGTGTCAGTCGTGCAATTTTGACTTTCTAATATTGATGAAATCTCTGATTCAATTATGACAAATTAATATCATGACCACAATCCTACCAATTGGAATTTCATTCTTCTGAACTGAATAGTTTTCAATCCCCAATTTTAACAAATTAATGGAAGTTGAAGGCTACAAGATAATTAACAAGTAAACTTGTGAAGGTTAACATAGGTGAAATGATGGTTAATTGCTTAAAAGAGAGATGATCCATCTGCTCAAAGATTAACTTGTGTCATCTGGTACCTTTCATGCTTCTCAATTCAGGGGTACCAAAATTACTTTAATGCATTGTTACTGTCACCTTTTTCTTGGTTAGAGAACTTTTCAAAAATATTTGATTGTCCTAAGGCTCTACCAGTCCCGATTTTAAAAAACTGAAGTGAAAGAAGCAAAGATGGAAGAAGAAAAATAAATTTCTCTATAAAGAGGTATACCACATGACACTTAATTTCAAAATCCCGTCGTATTCGAGTTATATCGAGTTCAAAATTCACTTGTGTGTGAACAGTTCAAGTCGACTTAAGTCGTCTTTCAAAAATTAGTCTTAAATCGAGTTTTCAACTTGCTAAAAAGCAAGTTAAGTCTCGTTAGTAACTCCATGTAACACGACTAACGACGACACCCAACGACTTTTCGTATGTCTGAACACCTGTCGTCGTAAGTCGAGTTGAATTCGTGTTTACTTCTACTAAAATCGTACCATGTGTGAACAGTCGTAAGTCGCTAATCCAATGTCGTGTTTGAAATTGAAAATTGGACTCGATAGCAATTTAAGACGACTTTTTAGTGTGTCTGAACGGGGTATATGTCTAAAGTTGATTTTTATTGTTTTTTAGATGTTTAAATATGTCTAAAGTTGATTTTTATCATTTTCCTGTAACCTCACATTATATGGCCTGACATGTATAATTTGTATAGGGCAGTGCAAAACAGTAATTTGGATTTGATGACTGTTTCTTGCTCACAGAAATGTCATTTCTGATGTTTTTGCATACAAGCAAGGTATAGTAGTACATTGTCCCTGCAAAGTTTGTTTTTGTCACCCAGTCTGGTGCCATCAGGAAAAGGCAACACAAGTTTTGTTGCATTACAAGATTGTCAAGTGTGCCCTACTCTACTAATGGTGTTATGGAGTACAATAAGTACACAAAGATTGCTAAAGCTGCCATATGCCATGATATAGCTTTCAATGTGTTTCAGTTTTGATGACACACTAGATTTGAGCCTTCTTTGATTGTTCAAACCTCAAACCAATGTTATCATCAATGACTGCTGACACAATCAGCCATGGCACTTTCTCTTATGGAACTTCATCTATAAGCGGCATATTCCCCCGCCCCCGGTAACCCCAATCTCCGATTTCTGTCTACAATCAGTCGCGGATCTAGGATCTTAATTTTACAGGGGGCGGAGAGTATGTTTCTCAGCTTTTATAACAAAAAATTGACCAAAAATAGGCTGATTTTGCAGGATTTTGCCAAATTTACGGGGGGCGCCCGCCCCTTCCGCCCACCCCCTGGATCCGCGGCTGACAATGTTGCAAACTACACAACAGCTGTTGGGAGGCAGGTTAGCGTAGCGGTAATTCCCTCGTTTTTCACCAATGAGTTTCGGGTGTCTTAATTGGGTTCGATTCCTGGCCCTGGTGCTGTATGTGCATTTGGTTTACAGTCCATACATGCTTCCGTAGGTTTTTCTCTGGGTGCATGGTGTTATGGTTGAAAAAAGTTCTCTAAAATGAAGCTTATTTCTTCAAATACCAGACTGATATTCTACCATTATTGTTTTCCAACACGAGTGAGCACGGTATTCCAAATGGCAGCTATATGCAGCCAGTTTAGCTTGTCACAATCTGTTTGATGTTGACACATTGAAATCAGCGCTAATTTATTTGTTTTGTTCTAAATCAAATAGCTTAATGATGATTTGTGAGCTTGTTATCCTGTTTATTATAGTTAGTTATGAGGCGCTATGTATGAAGAGAATGTGGAAGATGGAGAGGGAACATTCTTCTAAGGGCAGAAACTCTTGAGGAAGTGCTGATCACATTTTCGTCTCCTAGAGGCTGAATTAGGAGTAATGCACTTTTGGTGTCATAAAAAAGGCCTGTATGTCCTCTTTAATATGCACCTATCAATTTTAATATGATAATGACACCCCAGCTCCTTCTACACTGCCAGGAAGGGGGTACTCATGTTTGTTTGGGTCAGCTAGGGGAGGTGCCAGAATAGCTACATGTTTTATACGTTAACAGCAAATTTAATATATGGCATTCAAGAAATTTGTTTGTAAAATAGAGTTTGCTAAATGTTGATATAACCGAGTTATATCCGTATGGGTTCCTGTTATTATCAACAATTTGCTGCAAGTTTGTAATTAATTTCAGTGATTAGTACGAAGGACAACCTTGACAATCCCAAGTATTTAGTTAAATAATTGGCTTTGATCATTACATAAAGATTTAAGTAGGTGCCAAGGCTAGTTCATTACCTTACCTGCAATTATTTCTCTCAGAAGTGTAAAGAAAAGCACTAATCACATGTCATTCAAGTTCATTATATGACAAAAGGAACTTTGGTGGGAAATTTGTTTGTAGTATTACACATCAAATTGAGTATAAAAAAAGGCTTAGCATGGCCAGAGTGGAGATTTGAAAATAATCCTTATTTTGGTTATTTGACTGAAAATACTTATTGATGCAACAGAAGTCTACACCCTTTTGCTTTATCCCCAACCTTTGCGGTAGGGCGAAGACAAATTCATATTTGTAATGCGTAAACTTTTTGAAAAACAGGTTAAGCTAGAATTGGCTCAAATTTACAAAGTGCTGCAAGATTTTGGAAAAAAAAACTAAATGAGCATTAACAGGCCTGCATGCAAGAAGGTGCTTGATAGATATGACAGATATCCATTTAACTTGAATCCCAGGGGGGCAACTCAGGTATATTGATGTACACATGCGTAAACATAGGTTTACAAAATACCCCCTAAACAAGTTTTATCTCGCCTTGAAGAAATACCCCTAAACAAGGATTTACGTGCATTTTTACTCAAAATTTTACCCCCTTTTTATGGAAATTCTATATTTTGTTTTGAAAAAACACCCCTTTTTGTTGAAAATCTGTGTTTTTAGACCCCTAAATACGTGCAGTGCTTTCCTTGTTGGTCAGTGAAAAATGATCCCTTTTTACGTGTTTTTCTGTTCACGCATGTGTACATCAATATAGCTCAGTGGCCCCCCTGGGACTTGAATGTACTTTATGCATTGACAGGATCAATGTATTTATGTGCCAAAAAGATTTAGTACTCTACTTTGTGATTTTTTTTAAAGCTCTGGGTAGCAGCTCTGTAGTTATTATGTCCCTCCATTCATTTGTTCATCCATCCGCCTGTCTGTCCAAAAAGGTTCAAAAAGCAGGCCTGATAATTTCCCGATTTAAATCGGTTTCCCGATTTTCCACCCCAAAATGGATAAAAAAAATAAAAAATTAAATTAAAAAATAAAAAAAATAAAAAATAAAAGAAATAAAAAAGGGTTGTGAAGATCAAAAAGATTAGTGCTAGTGGCATGTTCATCATATTGGAGATAGGCTTAGAACCCTTTGAAAAATGGTCCATTTAAGCATAAATTTCTCAAAATTTTCCAAAGGGGGCGCCGAAAATCTTACAGTATTGCTTCAACACACAATCTAAAAATGTCTAAAAGCAATTCAAAATGAGAGGGGGGAAATTTGTCACCCGAAAACAGTCATTTTTAGCCATAAATGACTAAAACCTCAAGTCACAAAAGTTGAAATTACATACTATTTACCCCTAAGGATGTGTTCCACAACTTTCAAGGGTAGTTTTTATACTTTTTTCTACAACTTTTGAAGGTAATTTTTATACTTTTTTCACATAGATATATCACTCAAATGTGGGAAAAATCTCCAAATGTGTCATGCAGGTGAAGATTTAATTACAATAGTGTGTGCAATAAGGTTCTTTTAGCAGGTATTTTACACCTTAGCTGACCAAGCATAAACCACCATAATTACCTGAAGTGCCAAATTCATTACCATTGGATCGCTTTACACAATAGAGTAATTCAACCATCCCAGATCATTTGTTCTTACCATAATAAACCAACCTTGATGATCAAACTAGCACACCTGAAATGAAATGAACCAGAGATTTACCAATACCTGGGACCTGGGAAGAAGGATGGCCATCCAAATAGGAAGGAATTGAATGGATCAACCATAACTCATAAGCATATTTGAATCCTTATACGAATGCGCTGCGCAATAGAGGGTTTGCATGTGACGTCATCGTTCTCACAAAACCATTTTCATGAGCCGGCAAACAAAAAGGCCTGTCACATTACAAACTTTTAGCAGTATCACGATACCAGATCACAACTTATGATGACAAGAATATACAGTACATTAATTAAGTGTAATTTCAAGTCATGATTTGAAGTCAGTCACAAGTTACAGCCAATTTTGATGTCTTGTTTACATCACAAACTACAGCTAACTTCCAACCCCACCAAGATGGCGGTGAGAACAGTCTGCATATCGCGTCATGTAAACCCTCTTTAGAATTTGCCTGAAAACAACATGTCTTTAATGCTAACCATCTTCAGTCTTTAACAGTCAGGAAGGCAGCTAGAAATTGAGAGAGGTGTGTACTTCTTCGAGAAACTTTACCTGTTATAATCTTGAAGTATGCATCAAGCAGTCGATTAACGCACATAAACCAATATGACCATACAGGGAAGTAAATTAGTCCGTATTTCTTGAATCATAACAGCATACCAAATCTTGCTGAATATTCAAATACCTTATGTTCAAAATATATTGTCCATGTGTTAGCAACAAAATTATCCCAAAATAATACCAAAATCATGAACGATTCATAGAAAAAATATTAATACGCAGTGATTTGGTCTTAATCAATCCTATTATACTAGTCTCTTACACAATACAAAACCAGCACTAGTTCACAATGTTGTAGAATACAAGGGATATGTTATTGGTCTTGTATAACAGACTCTGATTGCTTGTTGCATACTTCAAGGTTTATTATAGAGTATAGGTCTTTTTGACTTGGGAGTTTCCCAGAGTTTCCCATTAGTTGTTTTTAAATACTTCAGAGTTGGGCTGTAAATGTGCTGTTCATATTTAGTAGGTAGTTGTTTTTCAATTTCTTATCTTTCTACTCATCTTTTTCTTGTTGATGGTATAAGTTTTTATTTTGATTATTATTTCTATAAATAATGTGTAAATAACATATTTACTCTAACCCCACTGAATATCTCAATATTTCATTCCACAAAGTTAATTCCAAATGCATTACAGACTGCAGTTACCGGTATTTATGATCAGTGGCTTGACATAGTAATTGTTGGATAAGGACGTCAGAGGTCCTGGTTCAAATTCAGGTGAAAATCGTCATTTTTTACATTAGGCCATAGAGAATTCCAAGTGGCCAATAGTGTTACTGTTACCAGTGTTAATTTTAGATTTTGAAGATGATTCACTATTTTGCAATTTTGAATTATTTTGTAATATTCCAAACAATATGCATTGTTTTTGATTATTTGCCCATGTAGTGACTGGTAGCATTAGTCATATGTCTTGATCCACAGACCCTAGGGTTTGTGCTGATCTTTGTATGGTATCTTGGTGGTGGAATCCCTTGTGTGCAGTAAACAAAAGTACAAGTGCAGTCACTTTTCATGATGTCACCATTATATAACACAAAAAGTGCAAACTAACTTTTCACATCAATTGTCATAGATTCTCAATCTCTATGCTTCAGGCTGTAAACAAATAATCAAAGTTCTACTTTTTCATGTAAAGCCACATGACTTCAAAATGTTTAAAAAATGTGAATCAGAATTGCTTTTATAGGCGGTGTCATGAAAATACCAAGCTTGTGCCAGCCTGATGCTGCTTTCATACTCATGTAGTTTTGCAGCTTTGTCGCTGCGTGACGTATATTTTTTGCAAAAATTTGCCGCTTGCGGTTGTCGTAGCGGCATAGCTACATGACGCTAAGATAATCAATATCGGCAAAATTTTGTTGCCCGACAAGAATTTTTGAGTTGAAATGAACTTTCAGAGCGACATGAAGCGGCAAATCTGAAAAGCGACAAAACTGAAAAGCTATAAAAGTGTGAAAGGAAGCAAGCGACAGAGCTGCAAAGCTACAAAGCTGCAAAGCGACAATAAGTATGAAAGCAGCATGATTCATGTGTCAGTCACGTCTGGGTATGTGGGGGTGTGTGAGGGGGGTGTAGAGTGGGGCGGTGCGTGTGTGTGGAGACATACTCTTGTAGCATTTTTAGATGATTTCCATCATCCTCCCCTCTGCCTTTCCAATGACTGTCTGTGGTTGGGCGCCTGAAAATGCACACTTCTGGGGACACACTCCTGTTTCTAACCAGTCAACCTGGGACATCTTCCAAACAGGAACGTCTTCCAACCGGGGACGTCCCTGGTTGTAGAGACCTCATGCCCAGACTTGAGACTTCTTTAAAACCTGGGTATTCAAACCGGGTACATAACATAGCTAGGGGTATGATGATGTCCTTTGATGGTTGGCAAAAAATAATTTTTAACCGCCATTGCTGTCCACAGATAGGCGATAAAAAACTCAAAGGTCAAGGTTTGTCCCCGCTTTCCACACAATTCAGGAAGGGGTTGTGTGTGTCATGTTGGACATGTTTTACCAGACATGTACCCAGAAAGAGACATAAAATACATAGTCCTACAAAAATAGAGTTACATCTTCCTAGGGAAGATCAACCATTGTTATTTGCCTTGATAGAAGCATCATGTGTGAAGTATTTTTAACTAGTGTATGAGACCACATATTTCAAAGGAGCCATAAATGCATTTTCTGGTCATTTTGACACCCTAGAATGCACATTTTGTGACACCCATATGTGGAATTATTGCTCTTCAAAGGTTGTAGAAGAGCAATACCAAACTGAAATGGCTCCCTCCAACAGATGTTTCATTGTAATTTCATCAAATTGATACTTTTAAAACTCACAGTCAACGAAATTGGCTGTGCATAAGGTACGACATATTTATTTTGAATAGGTGGAATTAATAATTATCATAATCCTTCCAGCCCTTGATGGAGTAATTTATGCTTGATCAAATCTGTGTGCAAGATAAACCACATGAATATAGTGGAAGCAGATTGTTTGTGGTGGAAGGATATATTGTCAGTGTCAGATGTCACCACCAGTACATACTTCATGTTTAAAGGAGCTTAAAGGGGCAATTCATGATTCACTTTTCACCCTCAAGGTCACCTCTATCAAACTTGAGTTTTTTGGCTTATAAGAATCCTCAACTGGTATATGTTACGATCCCCAAACCATTCTTTCATACGTGCTTGCATTTTTGACAAAAATCAAGAAAATGTGTCATTTTCTAATTATTGTCGGGCCCCGACAGTAATTACAACACAGTAGTCTATGGGGATGTTCAAAATGCTGAAAAGCTTGTAACTTGGAAACGGAAGATCGGAATCAAGTGAAATTTTCAGAGTATATTTATGTTGTACTTTTCTTTTTATTTAGCTAGAAAAGAGGCCACATCAAATGAAATATAAATGAATTGCACCTTTAAGGGAGGAGGGGTGATAGAAAACACACTTTACTTTATCTGGAGGCCTAATCTAAAGATGTGTTTGCATGTCCTTAGAAGAGCAAATCATCATATCTATGCCAAATGTAACAAAATGTCTCCACATTTGTAGAAAACTATAGGGCTACCTTAAACTTTCATTTGTCAAGTTGGGACACAGATATAAATACTCAAGGAAAATATAGGCCTACTTAATTAATATTCTCAATTTAGGAAAAGTTTCCAGTAAACAAAGAAGATTCTCTGATTTGGAGCATGTTTCGAGAATCTTTTTGCAGTGTCTGAGGACGAAGTTATTGGCAAATACAGCTTAGATCTTTGTTTTCACATACACTTTCACAACCTATAATTCAATAAATGTAAATCTAATTGGTGTGTAAATATATTCAAGGATTGAAATTGAAATTGTTTTGTAACAAGTAAATATCACATGGAAGAAGCAACCTTGAGCACAGTTTACTTATCAACTTGAATGTACCATGTGGGCCAAGCTTGAAGCGAAGATAGGATCTGTTTATTTACAAGATGTAGGAATGTTGCTGTTAGCTGTTATGATGTATCACCAAACAGCTCATGGATATGACTTATATAGGGGCCTATATGACCTGATGAGGGAACTCAATGGATCAGGGTATACCCTGGGGTATAACAAACAAACAGGTGATCATATACTCATCAAAGGTTGGGACCAGGGTTGGAACCTATGGGCATCAGTGTGTCATTTAAAGGGACTAGCCTAGATTCCACTTAGAATGAAAAACTTATGGAAATGCTCTAAATAAAGCTTAAAAGTGTAGTAAATCCAAAAAAGTACAAAATACTGCACAGAAATGGCTTAAATTGAGAGAGAATCAATTTACAATTTATCATTCTGTGATGGTAGTGTGACTATCCTGTGTTTTCTAAATCCTAATTTTGTACCTCAAGATGGATTTAATAGATAAAAGATCAAACAAAACTCCTGGTGATACGTATTAAAAGAGAAATCAAAATAATTTGTTTACCAATCACAGGTATAGAAACAAGATTTTTTTGAAATTTGAAACTGGAAACACTGTTTTCACACCATTTTTTGCGCCGGTGTCATAAATTCAAGTTGGTAAAGAATTGCATCATCATCATCCTTCAACTTCCGTCGAGATCCATGACACACATCTTTGCCAGCCATCTTTATTATTACACATTGCACATCCAAGCTCATTGAAGGTCAAGCCAGTATCTCTACATTTGATATCAGGGTATGTTAAAGGTCTACAGCCTCTGTTTGGACATGGTAGTCTCAAAAGAAGGTCCGATACGATTTGGTCCTTGGCTCGAAAACAGTGACCAGCAAACTGGGCTCTCCTCTGTGCCATGGTTGTAGAGATGGGGGGGGGGGTATATCACCATAAATCTGATGCTTAGTTGGATGTTGTTTCTATGTTTTGGACACATTAGTAGTCTGGTGTAGGTGCCATCTAAGCGATCTTGAAGCTCTTTCTTCAAAGTCCATGTTTCTGCGCCATACGATAAGATGCTGAAAGCACAGGCCCTGAAGAATTAAATCTTGGTTGCTCTTGAAATACCAGATTTCCATATGACATTAAACTTGTTACAAGTGATCCATGCTTGTCATGAAGTTTTTTTTGCTATTTAAAAGTTCATAACTTCGGTATTTCTCAGTGAATTGTCAGAAATAGGGTGTCAAATGAAAGCTGAAAGTCCAGCGCTTGTGCACACAATCATTAAAACCGTATTGGTACAGGAGCCATTTGTTCGAGGTGAGGCGATACTTTTTAGGAGTCTTTATAAACATGTTCTATTGAGTCATGTAAAAATATATGTAGGAAAAAATTAGTGGGATGAATCTAGATCAGCCCCTTTAATGTCACAGCCTATTTCAAATCTGTTGTAATTAAAAATAAGGTTTTACAATAATTTACAAAATCGTAAGCAATTGTGCTAAGTGACACAATAATGGGTTTACAAAATGCATCATTAGTTATGTATATGCAACATAACATTTGAACTGGGATAGTGTGTCTAGTACAGTCATTGGTATGGCATGATCTCATGTACAAATAGTGTTGTGCCAGTAACATATAAATCCAGAAAAGTTGACAGCCAATATAGAGCATGAACTCTTGGTGCAGCAGTCATTTCCGCAGCCACTCATAACCATGCGCAATGATGCTTCAGGAACAGGGTGAATTTGGTGTGTGGATATTGTGGTATTTTACAAAATGTAACAGGTTTTCATTTTTAATGTTTAATGGTGTGTGGATGCAAGTGGTTCAAGTAGATTTTGTTATCTTATTCCATCCCCTATTGTGTGACCTCATCTGAGGACATGTTCAGGGGGCAACAAAACAAACAAATTAAATAGCCATAAGCTGCAACATGAGAACCAGTCAAATCAGTGGTGGTAGGACGATCCCTTTTTCCAAGCACGGTACCACCACTGAAACCACCGAAATAAATTACTGCCTTCAATAAAAATGTACGAGGATGGTGATGATCACGTGTTTAATTTTGATTAGAAGATTTATTTGAAATATTAACCAAGTTTTACTAATTTTTGAAATATTAACCAAGTTTTACTAATTTGCAAAATATAAAGCCCGAAATCACAACCTGGATACCTATGTGTATGCAATCATTATCAAAAATAAATAAACCACCTTTTTGATGCTCCTTTTGCACGATCATCATCAGGCCGAGTAGCAAGCTGACCGCGGCCGGCCGAATACCTTGATCATGGTATCATATTTGTTTTGGTATTGAAAAAAAAAACCCTTATCGGTGTTTGTTTTGTTTTTTAAGTATAAATTCTGATAAAAATGATAAGAAAAGAAGATTTGAGAAGAAAAAAAAAAGAGGGCAAAACTTTTTCTCTGATGCAGGTTTCGACCCACGGATCTTCCGCGTCCCAGGCGTGACACCAAACCACTTCGCCTCGAAGCTAGTTGAGGCTTTCGGGGATTTTATCATTCTTATACGCCCGGCTTAAACAACCCTATTAAGTTACGGCAGAGATGCAGTGCGCATGTATCGTATGACGTCACACTAACATGAAAGATGAAAAAAAAAAATTCCCCCTCCAAAGGCAGAAAAAAAAAATTCCCCCCTGAACATGGAATAGATAGAAAAACAGTAATTTCCAGGATAAAAATTCGCTCCAGAAT